>BMAT01000545.1:432246-444147 GCA_019649035.1 Elysia marginata
TGGGAAAGGATGACGAAAAGGTGAGAGTGAAATACATACGGTAATCTAAAATATAAACTTAAAGTCAAATAAAGATAAGAGTGAAAAAAGGAGGGTGAGAAAGGGCAATTTTGGGTCATTCGATTAGATACACATTTTATGGGGTAATCTTGTGAACATAGTTAAATAGGATAAAAACGTTAAAAGCTTATTATACGTTCAATAAAACTATCGTTAGTATCCAGTGAGGCTAGGCTGGGAGTGCGTTATCAGTATACTAACGATATATTTGAGCGTGTGATTAAGAAATTGATGCATCGGTAGTCTGCGGCAACACAATCTTGCAGCGACAGCAAAATGTCAGATCCGGCCTGATTTTTTTCGTCAAGCAAGCCGGTCTTTGATGTTGCTGTAGCTAGTTCTTGAGCCAGAGCAATTAAAAGCTGCCAAAATTTTACTAAAAACTTCATTTTAGTGAAAAATAAATGTTATATTCGGAATCAGCGCATCAAATTTAGCCAGATTTCTAGGGGGGGGGGGAGACTTTAAAATATGCCGTATTTAAAAGTTTAATTTAATTGGGTTTTTCTGTTTGTGTAATGTAAAAAAATATTTGTGTAGGGGTATTTTGAAACTAGCACTGTCTAGACAGATTGAACCACAGTCTAGGTCTCCGTGTGTCAATACTTGCGGCACATAGCCTAACCTGCTACGTCTAGGCATTGGTTACATGGGCTAGATCTAGGCATATTCCCTTCTGTTCTAGTACACTAATGTTACTTCTACCATAGCACAATTATTTTTTCGCTGCTCTGAGCCTGTATAATTTACACTGACGGTATATATATTGCTATTGTGAGTCGATATCAAATTTTTTTTGAAGCCTTACAATTTGCCGAGTGTTTATGGTGGAAAATAAAGGAAAAGGCTTATGAAAATCTCTTCAAACTTTTTAAAGAATTCGGTGCTTGTGTTAACAAGAATGCAATTGCTATGCTATGACGATAAACAACATCAGTGCTGCATTTAGCGGAGAATGGAAGGAAAAAGAAAATTCTAAACTGCCGGGTGCCGGGAGCGATCGTTATGCACTAAAACTGGTAATTTGACCAGTGCGATAATGCAACATTCATCCAGGGTTGAGATTTCACAGTCGCTATAATTATTTTGCTTGTCTAAATTTTACGACGGACGAATAAAATTGGTGCATCTAAATTATAGTAGGCCTAGTGACGACCTGGAAAATTCCCAGTTAATTTCAGTAAAATTGATACGCAATGTCAATACTCAAAACAAGCTGAAAATGTAACTAAGATATGAAATGGTCTTAAAAGAGGGAAAAAAAACAAATAAAAAACATGCAAAGAAAAAAACGCACGACACATAAGATTACAGCAACCATTATCAAGATAACATTTCCATGTTTTCTATAGCATCAAGAAAAAAAACCAACAAACATCTAGGCCTATTGTTTACATTGCCAAAAACGGAACTTGGCGATCTACCCCGACTATGATTAGTATACATTTGTTTGGGTTTTCTATGCATCACATTCTAGTTTGAATTTACTATGCAGTACATCATACAAAACATGAAAATGCGATTTATATAATAAGAACATTTTTTTGACATTCTTGAAAGCTAGCGTGTTGCCCTTGTACCCCTTATTTTCATATATATACGGTCTAATCGACGCGATTTTACTTTGAAACTCTGTATCCATAGAAGAAACAATAAAAATTGAAGTTTTAAATGAAAATGACGCTCGATGACATAAGCCTATCAATTGTGTAGCCTGGTGTTTTTAAATTTGATAGTTATCGTAATGCATTTGATAGATATTATAGTAAAAGGAAATCGCTTTTTCTTTATTAAATCTTTTCTTTATAATGCTCAAATTAAGTAGACTATAATTATGGATAAAGCTTTAAAATTGATCTTAGAAAAGAGGTGGCAACAATTTAATTCCGTGCCATCACATTTAGTTTATTGTAACTGGTATTAAAATTTAATTTTGTAATATGTGCTATTAAAAGCGAAGCTCATCAATCAAGTGCTAAAATGTGCAATTCATCTTGTTTTGATGCACGTTCTAAAACCGACTTGTATAGTTTTGATTGCACATTACGGTTGATTGTTTAGCGATCAATTGCAATGCCGGTTGCAGCAAATGCAGATAAGTCGTCCAATCTTACCTAATGAAATTACTAAAATCTTACGGGTATGCCTTAATCTCTTCCGAAAGATTTACATGTGATAATGTGTATTTTTTAAAAACTAAAACCCATTGTTTTATTCCACTCTTCTTTTTTCTTGTCTATCGTTTATAAGGCCACTAGAGCTCACTTTGAATTTTATTTATACTAGAAATAGGAAAAGAAAATAGATGGTGTAAAACTTTAATAGACTCTACACGCTAGTGCTGTACTAAGTTTTTCTAATTTAACTTTACTTTCACTGCTTGTGAACGTTATGAGAAGTAAGAAGTTAAATGAGACAGCTTTCATGTCCTTTGTGTAAAGTAGCTTATCAGTAGGTGTATTTACTCAAGGTAGACCTAACAGCACTAAACTATCAAACTATACAAATAGGTCTAAGCATGTAATCTTTGATTAATCACTCTTGAACTTTTAAAGATCGGCTACTTATATTATTATAATCTATTAATATATTGAGAGCAGAGTAAAATGATGTATACTACATCGAATGACAAAACACAAAGCAATCATGTATATATAAATTTAATATTTCAAGCGATCAGACCTGTCTTCATTGTTAATTGTTCGAGAAAAATTATTGGACTGTAGTCGAGCTTTTAATGTTAGAGTTCGCTTTTGCAACGGTCATATGACCATTACCTTTCACGATAAATTCGTTAAGGATATGTTTTCGTTTGTCAATTAATGATAGGAATTCAGCAAAGTCCTTAAAAGTTTGCCCTTTGTAGATTGTTTAACTCCTCTGGGGTACCCGATCTGGGAGGCGCCATTGAAGTTTTTGGGCTCAACTAAGACATAGATTACTTAAAATAGCACTAATTTTGATTGGTTAGCAAAAATAGCACAACCTTGAAATTGATGAGGGTCTCAACAAATACCTCGAGTACTTAAAAAAGCGCCGATTTTGATTGGTTCATCCCCCCCCCCCAAAAAAAAAAAAAAAAAAAAAAAAAAACCCACAACCGCCTGTGTTTCTACCTAAAACGTGTGATAGGTAGGGACAACTGTCCCCACGTATGGACTACCTTAGCAAAGAGTTCCACCTTCAAATTTCGCTGCTTTCTATGTCAGCATTCACTTCGCGCAAAATGGGCTGTGCGCTGATTTTATTCATGGTAATTTGCCAATATTGGAAAAAAAACACGCATTCTTGTGTGCCCGAATTTAAAGCTCATTTTTTTTTCGTAATTCTATAATGGCTTGTAAAAAAGTTTTTAGCCGATCAACGGCGAAACATGGAGGACCTAATTTCGACGATAAGCTCATTTTCGGAATTATTTGCATATGTTTATAACTAAAAGTTAGAAATTAATTTTTAGGGACTTTTCCGTATTCGGATTATGAAGAAATCTAATGTAAATGTTATACTACAACTTCACAACAAATTTGAAAGCGACAATGCATAATTTTGACGGTCGAACTTTTCAAATTGAATAAACAAATTTCTTTGGGTTTCAACAAAAATAAACCCAATCGACCGCGCAAAATTATAACTTCTAAAGCTTTAAGATACAAATCTATACCTGAAGATTCTCGCGCAATTATAATTTCATAAAGCCTAAATTCTTGGAATTCTGATTCATGCACAAGTAATATCTTTGGTCGAAAGTAAATCTATCTGAACAAAACTTCACTTTCCCAAGTTATGAACACTACAATTTAAATTGATATCAAGGGTTATTAACCCCAAACAACTGAAAACCTCAAATCAGTTCATCTTAACAAAATCTCAACATGGAGACATCAACATTGCAAAAAATGCATAAAAATTTCAGCAATTTTTTTCATTGCCTTCACAAAATCTTAAATACGGCATTTGCGATTATAAATAAAATTCATAGCGAATTGTTCGTTATTAATACTGGGCTAATCAAAAAGATTTCATTGTAAAAAATGAAAACTCTTCGGATTGCAATGAACACTGAATTTTTCTATTGAGTAAATATTCATTTGATTTATCGATATAATGTACACTCCATAAAAATAGAGAGAAAGTTAATATTTATTTCAAAGCAACTGAAAGTCAAGTCTATTAAAAAGAAAAAAAAACACTCGTCAATACTAATTTACTTCTTTATTGATTCTAAGAAATCACTGCGTGCTCTTCAATTTTTCCTGCCCGTATGAAAAATATGATAACAAAAACTTACTTATACATTCGCCTCCCTCACTGTCGCAATCTTCTACCAAACACAATGGACAATCGTAGCCGCATTTATAGCTCCACTTTCCTTCGGCACACACTGAGGATGCAAGTGCGCATCAAAACTTGACAAGAGTTGCACTAACCAACAATGTATGATGCTAATGGACTATTATCTAGGATGTGGGTTTTTTTATTGTAAAGACAAATGCCTAAACGACACACATAGAAACATCGCATAAAATTAGTAAATACAAAGTAATAGCCAATTATGAAAACGTGATTCTAATGTAGAAAACAAAATACAAACTGCTTACAGTAGTTATATCTACGAGGGATTATCAAAAAAGTTTTTATCTAAAATCAAAGGAATCATAAGACCAGCATGCATTTTACACCTTGTGTAAAGTGTCATCAAACATAGTATTGAAAACTACTATTGGCTGACTACTAATATGACCGTTCAAAAAGTCTCTTTTATTTTCACAGCAATGAGGGAATTGTAATTTTTTCGATAATGAACTTACAATTAATGCCAAACCCGCAGCAAGAATTTCACGTTCTGTCACTGATTTTACTAGCAATGACTAATTACTTTTTAGTTCTACCGATTGTCAAATTGAAATAATTATTAATGTTTCAAAAACTGAAATAAAAACTCTCCCAAATAGTTTTTTTTTGAAAAGCTAAACTCGTAGGCACAAGACTGGCAACACCACACAATGATGTATCACTCTGAAACACTAGTAAAACAATAAAAAACGAAAAAAGTCTTTTACAATTGCGTACGTCTTTACTCTATCCTATTGCAGGTTTTTTTCGCCTTTTATTCCTTCTGATACATACCTTTCTTTCCTGCTCACTGTTGTTCTTACTATTTTTCTTCTTTTTATCCAGTATTATTACTATTACAGGGGCAGTGTGCCAGAGGGGTTCTAAAGCGCGTCGGACTTGAGATCTGGAGGTCGTGGGTTCGATTCCCGACCATGTCATGTTGCAATTGCCTTGGGAAAGCAATTTACCCTAACTGTCCTCAGTTCACCCACCTATAAAATGGGTAACTGGCTAAAGGCAGTAGTTGAAATTTGTAGAATATTAGTATTTGAGCGCCTAACAGGTTGCCGTACTGTAATGCTCTGAGTTGAATTTGCGCTGGGGTGTTTCGGCTGCTGGGGTAAACATGTAAAGCGACTTCCATCGGCGGTGGAGAACTCTTAACTTATTTATTTATTTATTATTATTATTATTACCATTATTATTATTATTATTATTATTGTTATCATTATAAGAGAAATACCCGAGAATATCGCGGACTTAAGCTAAGATAATGGAATCTGATTTAAGCAAGGGTGAAAACGTGACAGCCGATTGATTGAGACTGGTTGCGAAAAAAAGACAAAAAAAACAACAAAACAAAACAAAAAAAAAACAAACAAAACAAACGATCTTTATATATGAGAATTGCCGACCCCACGCAGAAGGCCCTACATTGCCCACTTGGTTCGTCTAAAAAAAGAAAATAACATGATAAGCCGTTATTAAAAATTGAACTATATAACCAAGTTCACTCGCTTAAAAAAGCCTAGGGCTTGCTTGGGGGGTTTAAAATAGTTTGCGAGTGTGGCGATCGAACTCCTCATTTTGCACACCTCGAATTTCAAGTTTGAACACCATGATCGAACGGACTGAGAGCAAATGGTGCTCTGATGATTGAGACAATTTGAACAAAGTGATGACGGTTGTGACTGGCTTGTGAGGGAAGACTAAACTGAAATTTAGTATTGGCTAGATATCTAGGCTTCGAATCTAGAGCTTGGAGCGTGTTCAGATTTTAAATGATGAAAAGGACCTTTCCTAGATTGAATTTTGATTGCTAAAAAATAACAGTTAATGTAGGCCTCCACTTCCAAATTCGAAGTCCATAAATTAACCACAAAAATTATCGGACTTTGGTGTGTGTTCCTGGAATGGTAATTTATGCTACCTATCAACATACAATTGACCTCTTTTGACCACTCTTTGAATCTGCAGCGTTTTGCAAAAACAAAGGCTTAATGTAAAAAGGTTGTCTCCCACACACTATATTTTATTAATATATATTCTTCTTCTTCTTCTTCTTCTTCTTCTTCTTCTTCTTCTTCTTCTTCTTCTTCTTCTTCTTCTTCTTCTTCGGTTTATCCCCGATTGCTTTAATGAATGTGTAGGAGTTTTCCGATGTCTGTAAATTTAACAGACATTGGGTAGTAATAACTAAGCATTCGCTAGTTTATAACCCCCTACAAATGATTTCTTTGTGATTGCCAGAAAATTTGGTAGGCTTTTGACGAAAATTTTTTTTTTTTTAAATTTACACTAGGTTACCGTTGAAATTCCGAAGTGTTCTTTTTGAGAAATCGAGGGCGGATCACTTTCGATAAATCATTTAATATATAGGCGAATGGGGAATAAAAACTTAAACTTCTCTTTGCCTTTGCATAAAACTTTTACCAAAATGTCAAGTGAGATCTGGATACCGTCTTGTTTTAACTTAAATGCCTCAAAATGTAAATCTCAACTATATAACAAACGCTATGAATTCTCAAATGTTGAATTTTTTTTGTGCAAAAAAAAAAAAAAAAAAAGGATACGTTTGATAACCTCTCTTCCCAAAAAATCATGTTCCGACCTTACACTTTATCGGTTTTGAACTTAAGTATAGTTTCATCCAAACATTTTCCCACCTGAAAACACTAAAAGAAAGCAGTTCGTTTGAAATTTAGCTAACTTTTGTATTTGTGACATGAATCATTTTGGAATCCTGACATCACACTCCTTTTTTTAACATTCAACTTATCTTACCTGGAAGAGTTCCGTTATTATCTTCACCTGTACATTGGTAGGTGGTGTCATGGCATTGTGCGGCCACGCACATATCGCATCGGTTGGTGCAGTTTTTGCCCCAATATCCTCTATCACAGGCTGCGAAAATTACGTACATGTCTTATACTGGTCTTTTTTTCAATATTGTGTGAACTAGGTTTAGATTAAGAGGGGTGTACTATCAAATTTTTGAAACATGTTAAAATGATACTAATAGTTTAAGGAAACGACAGCACCTCCTTCCTCCGATAACGAACCACGGCGACCTTAACATGAAATGAGGAAAAAAAAAGTTACATAAAACTGATTCTTGGATCATTATATTTTTGGTTCTTTTCTGATATTTCGTAGAACGCTAAGATGGTTATCAGGACAAAATGCGACAAATGCCAGTTTTACCTCATTCTCCAAAAAGAAGAGGTTGGCGGAAGAACACACATAGACAAAATATCTCCGCCACTTCGCTTGTTGAAATGTGTAAAAATGACTTACATCTAAAAAAAACCATTTAGATAATCCAGAGCTAGATATCTTGATTTAAAGTCGGTATTAGGTCTACCTTTAGCTTAGGCACTATTTTTCTTCCGTTTTAGGCTCTGCGTGTCATGTTTTATGAATGTGAAGGTCACTAGCCGCCCCATGGTAAATTTCCTTGTTAAATCAACGTAAAGAATTGTTTTCTCGTTTTGAAAACAACTTTAGTTGAAACAATGGACACAGCTGTGGAGGACTGTGGAATCTTTGCTTTTTTTTCTTATAGAAAAGACAAGATATGAAAAACAACGGTATTTTTTCTGCAAAAGTTGGAAACGGATTTGCCTTATTGTGTCCTGAAACCCTGAATGTGATGCGAATGGTTTTGTGTTCAACTTCAATTTTACGAAATGCTATTTGTTTTTTTTTGCTTTTTATAACAAAAAGAAGGGTTTATCAGCTTAAAAAATGAAAGAAACGAAAACGAGGTCTTAAATGTGGTTTCTGACGTTCAAGGTGAAAATAGCCATTTTGGCACGATGCTTAGCTTGTATTTATCAGGTCTTACTGTAATTACCTTAATACAGCGATGTATCTATTATTTGGCATGATCCAGTTACATGTGCAACGAAAACCTGCTTTTTAACACAATTTGAAATTTGTTGTATGCTAGTTTGAGTACCTAACAACGATTTATCCTAGTAGTTTCTGTTAATCAAAGATGTCATTTTTAACATAATCACAAGGACAGTCTGATAATTAAGTTCTGTTTGCGAATAACTTAGTCAATTTTCGTCATATTGACCTAACCATTGTGGAACTAGCATTTTCGAGGAATAAGACGCTGTACTGCGCTTTTCTTGACTATGATAAAGCTTACGACTTTTTGAATAGGACGATAGTGTGGGCTAATTTATTAAAAGAAGGAATAAGCTCTAAGTGTGTCAGAATTATACAAAACATGTATTAAAAAATTAAGTCAGAAATACGAGCAGAAGAAAAAAGGAGATATTTTACCAGCAAACGTGGAATTTCGCAAGGAGAAACAACTTCGCCGATTATAATCAGTCTTTTTGTAAACGACCTTAGTGCAGATACCTGAACAACGGTATTGGTCTCAAAATAGAAAATGAACTTATTAAACTTTCGATGTTTGCTATTGATATGGTTTCATTTAGTCAGACTACGGATGGTCTACAATGTGGTTTAAACGAACTACACGGATACTGTATGAAATGGCAACTTACCGTAAACGGTAATAAAACTAAGATTAAGGTATTTAAAATGGCGGGAAATTTTTTTAAACAGGACAATTTGACATATAATTGCCGCCCTATTGACGTTGCATCTTCTTTTAAATGTTTGGGTATCATTTGTCCAGCACATGACATTTAATAACAGGCATCCAAGAGCTCCTCAAGTCAGCAAGGAAGGCATTGTTTGCTATGAAAAAAGCGATATCTAAAATCTCAGAAATTTCGCACTGAACCCAACTTCAACTTTTTAATATATAGCATCGTCAAACAAATCCTGAATTATTGTAGTGAAGTTAGGGGCCTTTCGAAAGCAGTTCCTATCGCAAGTTTTTATTTGTCATTCCTAAGATCAATTCTTTGAGTGAAAAATTTTTTTTACGGCGAACTAGGAGTTTTCCAACTATTAATTTTTGTTCAACGAAATGTTTAAGTCATATGATTAGTTAGCGCTGATCACAAAAATCTTTTTCCATCGTCAGTGTACGATCAGTTATTGAAATTGTCTCATGAAAAAACAAATTTTCTTACTTGGGCCACGCTTGTAAGAGATGTTTTAAAACATGTGGATTAGGGTATGCCTGGATTAATCAGTGTGAATAATGAATCGCAGTTTCTGTCAATTTTTAGAGAACGAGTTAGAGATATTTATTTGCAGGACTGGTGGGTTGCGGTTGAAGGTAGGAGTAGTGACAGATTGTATAAGCATATTTAAGTCGTAATTTTGTTATGAAATGTATTTAAGTTTATGTGTACAAGCGCACAGGATTTCCTTAAGTAGAAATCGTCTTAGGTCCACGTATTTACTGTTGAGCGGGGTAGGTGGGGGGCACTAAGATTACCTGTAAATGAAAGATTATGTAGCATCTGTGGAATTGCTGAAAATGGATACCATTGTTTGATTGAATGCCTGAGAAGCCCGAAGAGAAACCAAGTTTGTTAAAATGTGTCAACTTTTTAAGACTAAGAATAAACAAGAACTTAAAATGCTATCTGCTTTATATGTACGAGTGTTCATAGAGTATACGAAGAATGTCACGTGAATGATAGTTTTTCGGCCTCGTAGCGCGAACGTGTATGTATCTAATGGTGATTGTACTTGATAATTGTTCTTAATAACTGTACTTAAAGATTTAATGTTGTTCTATATGGATGAATCGGCCTCTGACCCAATAAAACTTTTGAACCTAAAATTTTATACACCATACTCTCCGTTTTTCTAGGCCTAACTAAAACAGCCAATTTGTGTGACGTCATTTGTATTCATAATGCAGTGACACGCAACCCGTAACGGGTAGCCATATTTATGAGACATTGGCGACTTCCAATGACATTCTCATCAAGCAGCGCTCTATTATCGAGTTTTATCAGCTGAGGGATTCTGCTGCAGATATGCATGCAAGAATGAAGACAGGTTATGCTAAATTGTGCATTTCAGACTGTGCAGTTCGTAAATGAATGAGAATTTTCAAAGGGGAAGACCCCAGCGAGACAATTCTGCGTGATCAAAAGCGTTCGGGTAAGACCCTTTCTGCATCAGACACGGCTCATCGAGAGAAAGTGGACTGCGTGATGTGAGAAAATCGAAGGGTCAAACAAAAAAATTAAAAGAATGGGTGTACCATATCGTCACAACTGTACTGGATTACCAAAAAGTCTCTGCCCGTTGGATCCCAAGACAGCTCACTGTAGAGATGAGAGGACGGAGAAAGGACATGTGTATTCAACTCGTAAAGCGTCACTTTGCAAAAGGAGAGGCATCTCTGCAACGCACTCTGACTGGAAACGAATCTTGGGTCCACCACTACGATCCAGAACGTAAAACCTTTCCAAGTCCAAGGAAGCTCAGGGTTGTTGCCTCTGCAAGAAAGGTCTTGATCACCGATTTCTGGGACATAGGGCGAGTGGTCCATATAGAATTACTGGAGCAATGCCAAACTGATCGATATAATTATATTTCAACACTCAGAGCTCTCAAACTCAGACTCAGACGTGTTCGGCGTGATAAGGACTCAATCCTGCAACACAACAATGCGTACCTGCACACCAGTCGCCAAACTCAAGACGCAAGGCAGCTGGAGCTTACGACCATACCGCACCCTGCATACAACCCCGATCTTGCCCCCTCTAACTATTATTTGTTTCCCCAATTCAAGAAGTTTCTGAAGGGCCATCACTAACGTTATAACAATGATGAGGAAGTTGTCGCAGATGGTGCCGTGGACAGTCGTCTGAATTCTTCGCTGACGGCTTGCGCCAACAAGTGAAACGTTGGAGGCTGTGTGTTGATCGCGGCGGTGACTATGTCAAAAAATAAAGTGCTAAGTATGTAGCTAAGATAATAAGTTTTCATTTGACGTGTTGTTTGTGTATATGTGTAAACTTAAAAATTTATGATTAAACGAAACTTAATCATCAGCCTGCCCTTGTATCTATAGTGATTTGACAGGCCTAAGAGCCAGTACTTCGACACATTTCGTATAAGAGGAAAAAGCAAATAATTTTAAAACTGTTTTTTGTTTTCTGCAAATGGTATGTCGTGCATTTTTCAAGTAACCCATCAATTATAATTTGACTTTATTGTGGTGTATAATAGCTTGCGGTAGAAAGTTATACAGCTTTGAGTCTAGAGACTGTGGCCTAAAATGCACAACAGTTTTCCATAACTATGTTTACCTTTAGCACATCCACAGAGCGTTATAAAAAATAATACAGTTGCGCCAAGATAGTTATAGGGAATGAGATTAGAGGTGAAACAGGAGTAACGTCCCTTTTCCAGAAGAAAACACTCCAAAATACTATAGTGATTATTGTAATCTAGACCTAGATTGTAGGGTAAGTTTCTTACCTTTATAAACGATTTTACATCTAGAACTTAAAAACTATAGAGCTAAATAAAAAGTTTATCTTCAAAATAAAATTAAAACTGTCGCATAGATTTTAAAAGATTGTAATATTTGTATTCATAAGATAG
>BMAT01000546.1:17535-29991 GCA_019649035.1 Elysia marginata
TAAGGAGGTGGCTAAAAGAGATCACGGAAGGGAGAAAAGAAGTTAGTGGTATCAAGTTTGATAAAGTCGGTGGTATCTACTACATGTACCCAATCAAATACCGATGCAAAGCACGGGCTGCCATAACTAAAAATTATTTTGGAACTCTTTTTTTATATCCGCTTCGCAGCGCAAAGAATTTCTGAAATATTACAAAAACTGACAATAAAGTGTTTTTTTAAGTTTATTTTTTCTAACACCTAGCAGCTGGCACTCTAGCAGTGTGTAACACTATACTACTATTTGAACGTGCAGTTCCTTGTATGGCTCGTGTAAAACTGCCACGAAACCGACATTTTCTATCAAAATTTTTAGTCATTTAATAAAACACTCTTGTTAACCGTAACGAGGGTTTTGTAAAGGAACTAATTTGTGCCAGTTATTGACATTACGTGTTGCAAATGCTTGAAACTTTTCACCACATTGAAAAACCCATAAATTTGGTATAACCTGAAAGGTTATTGTGAAATGTCTGTGTAATAAAAACAAACAGGATTCCATACATATCGAAACTACATAAAACGTAGTCTGTTGCGCTATTGAGCAGCCTCGCCTCATACAACCATTTCATCAAAGCGATAGTTTTCTTTCATTTTACAGCATTTAAAGTATCTTGGGTGGTAATAAAAGCTCTAAAGGTGCAATTTATCGTAATCAATCATTTTGTTTTAGGATATAATACGGGCTAATAGTTTTTCACTAAAATAATCAATAAGGAATACTGGCTGCAGGCCCATTGAAGAGCTTTTATTGCTTTACAACATACATTCTCATATTTCACTTTCAGTGTTGTCTATACTTTTATTTCCCCTATAAATTCAACACTGTTGTAATTCAGTGTCCCCACATCTTTGGACTGGATGCAGACGCTAACAATAATTTTGTAGATGTTGTTTCGGGGAAGAGTTTAAATCGATTGAACGTGCGGATGACAACTTAGTCGAAAGATTCATTTGCTCTTTACAGAATCATACGCTAGGGCCTAAGACGAGTATGTGGTTTTCAGAAAGATGTATGAAAGTTTGCTCTATTATAGGCGCCCATTTTGTGATGGCACCACTTAGTTTCATTTGGGTCTACGGCAACCTGTCTGCGTATCTGGATTCCTATTTCCGGTTCTCTTGTACGCAAGACTGTATGGACGGCGACAGTCAATGGATCCTTGGTTTGTGTATCGCCATGATGTGCCCAGGCACTCTCATCACCAAGTATGTCGCCGACAAGGTTGGGCTCAAATGCTTTGGACTTGTCTCTACCATTGTCGTTAACGCTTGCACATTCGCAGCTGCCTGGGTTATCAACTTGTCTGTAGCCGGAACAGCGATGCTTCTCGGTGTTGTGATGGGTCTGGCGCAAGGTGTAGGTTCTGTAGTCGCCTTTCAGTACGTGTCAGGCTGGGCGCCGGACAAATCTTCATTATTCATGGCAACGACGAGCGGAGTACCCACACTGATCTCCATGTTTCAGAACCAAATTGTAACTGTTATTGTCAACCCGAATAACCTAAAAACGGATGCCATGCAGGGTTCTAGAACATACTTTTCTCAAAAAGAAGTCCTCGACCGAGTCCCTATTGCTATAATCGCTTTCGGTGCGATGACATTGGGTTTTCAGTTGATAGGATATCTCCTACTGGCTCCGCACGCTGAACCACCAACTGATTCTAAACTTACAAAAACCACGGGCAAAGAGATAGAAAAGGTTACGGGTGATGACAAATCTTTTGAGAGAGAATTACAAAATTTGGAAAGCCAGGGAAACGGCTACGATCGTGAAGGGTATGGTTCCAATGCCGCCACAAATTCAACATTAACACTGGAATCTAACCACAAAAGTTTTGCTCAATCCACAACGAGAAACCATCAAGAAAATCCTACAAGCTCTTCACAAGAATTAGTGGAAAAAATCTCACTGAAGCCAACGGAAGCTGCAAAAACACCAGTGTTCTATGCCGTGTTTATGTTTGGGGCAGCAACTATGTACGCACTTCTACTAAAATCCAATTACTATAAACAGTTTGGACTTTTGTACATACAAAACGATCAATACCTGACGTTGGTCGGCACTCTAATCCCGGCCGTTGCTTCACTCTCCAGGTTCTCAGTCGGTGCTGCCCTAAACAAACGGTTCATCAACATCAAGGATTCCCTGGTCATTAGCCTGACTGTAAACGGCGTTCTCTGTGCTTTCTGGTACCTTGTACCCCAAGCCGATTCAGTGCTGTACATGTTCTTTATCTTGCTCCTGTCCATTGTTCAGAGCTGGAACTACGTGGTTCTTCCCGTAGCATCGTTGGACATTTTCGGCCCATCCTACTTTTCTACGAATTACGGTTTGCTTCAGTTTAGTTTCTTCATCGTGGGAATACTGAGCCCAGTAGTGATTCCCCCGTTGATGAATGACTTGGGCTGGTTCTGGCTTTTTGCATCCGCGACCATTCTTTGCTTGTTGACTTTGGTGCTTGTGGTTATTGCGGACTTTAATCCTTCGAAAACTTCCTGAAAACTGTGAATTGAGAGTTTATTTATAACAATTTATTGTAGCTCGTTATACGTACTAGGCTTTTCACTAGTATTTTGTATATTTTTGTACCTTTGTTACTCTAAACAGGAACACAGTGTAGCTTTTTGTATCACGATGGTATTTTTTTTGCAGTTAAAAAGTTCCTGTCTCTCTGCAATAAAATTTTCTAATTTCTTTGTAGCCATATTGGCTGGATCACATTAGTTTATTAAAGATATAGTTCCTTCTTAATGCTCCTTGTAATGTGTGCCTTGAGACGCATTTCATAGCATACTTCATCTAATACGTCATACAAAACTCTTCTCGATAAAAAAACCCAAAAGATTTACACTTTGTTTATTTTTTTGTTAAATGAAATCTATTTGATTCTGTAATGCGGTTTAAAAAACAACTAGAATAAAGATAAAGGCCTTCATGTTTGTTACCTTAGAACTGTTTTATTTTTTACTGTGTTTAGTTGTGTTTTTGTAAACGCATCTGAAAGGTGTGATAATTTCTAGTGATGAATATGAACTCACCTAAAAGGTGTGATATATCCTATTGATCAAGGTGGGACCATCTAAAAACCTTGACAGACCCTAGGGGTGAAGATTAAACAACTTGAAAGATTTGATAGACCCAGTGGATAAAGATTAAACCACCTGAAAGATTTGTTGGATCGTAGCGATGAAGATTAAACCACTAACTACTGCATAATTACATAAGTACTCGAACATACTTCTAGGACATCCATTCAAAGCTTAGCATTAATATGAATGCGTCAAAAGTTATAACCGTTTTTATATCATTAACGGCGAGACAAAGACTTTACAACCATTACACTTGTACAGGGATTGCTTGTTATATTATTATTTTAGGCAACTACTAAAAGGCAGGGTTCGCTGACCTTAACATTCAAACACTGACTTTGTATAGTCTATGAGTTATATAATAAATGTATTTTAGGAGTTTATATTTTATAGTGTGTGCTCTTACATTGATAAGAAAATACATCTTTAAAAAAGATTGCCCATTGAACTCAGCATGACGGAGATAAGGATCAAAAGTTGAATGATAAAAACGGGAATGATGAAGTTTGTCAAGCAAACAGATACGTTCCAACAGGGAAAGTGTCATTTGAGGCACAGACATAATCAGTATCGATTACGGTAAAATGAAAAGTAAAGTAAAATTTTCCCTTCTCGAAAACAGCGGCAGGGAACAAAGGGTAGAGTCCTTATTTTCTAGGCACACGGCATAACGACGTGGTGAGCTTGCAAAAGATTTTCTTGCCGTTTTTTTCTTTTCACGAATCTAGTTAAGAGACCCAGTTACCGATTTAGTGCTGGTTGGGCTGAGCGGAGCAAATATATAGATATATTTGCCTGTGATATGGACCTCTCGGATAAAAGTTAATCGCCGTACTGATTACACCGCTACTCAATTCTAATCGATTACGGTAAATAATGAAAGTGGTAATCGAACTTAATAGTGTTTGCCTCATCCGTTAGGAAATTTAACTTTGGTCAGTATGAATGGCTATTTCTACTTTACTGTGCATGTTGGCCTAATAATAGGTATACTTGAATGCTCTTGGCTCTTATTCTATATAACAGTATGTGATATTCAGATGCAATAGCGTTTTGAGTGAATTGTTCTAAGTAAAAAGGTTACACTGTGGTTGTACAAAAGAAAGTAAGCAATGTTTCTATGATCACAATCACTGTTGATACTGCCACTATTCTCTACTACTACTATTATTAAATTTATCTTTAGTAAGCCTATTAGTACTTATGTTGTTGTTAGTATGGGACGTTGTTGCTGCTTTTATTGTTGTTGTTCACATTAACAATAGCTTACTGACAGGTCCTTTACACTCACAGTTAGTTCACCAGCATATTCATCCTTAAACCGACAAACATCATCGATAAAAAAATAGTTTGTTGATGAGAGAAGTTCCATTTGGACGATCAAATTTTACAATTTACGACACGTCAGTTCTTGGACTTTATAAATATTAGCAACTATATTCAGTAGAACGAAAGGAAAAGCGGAATGCGAAATGAAGAAGAAATAAAGCAGTTTTAAACTTAATCTTGATAAAACGGCATCAAATAACTTTTACCCGGAGCCGGAGGGTTTTTTGCTAACTTCGGTCACTGATTACGAAAACCATAATTTTTTAAATTATAGCAATATTTTGGAAAATTATAATTAAAACATTTTTAACCCAGCCTCGGCCGATAACAAAGGGAACGGTCCTTTCATGTCTCATCCACACTTTGCGGGAGACCTACGATTCTTTCTACGACATTTTGTCGTTGGGCCACCTGTGCGTGTAATATGGCCCATTAGTCTCATTTTATGATTTTGATGGTGCTACTTGTTGGCAGTGATTGAAAGATTTTAAAGGTATGAATTTAGCAGTTGAGAGAAAAAGGTTTTAAGTGGAAATGCCCGGAATTTAGCATTGAAAAAATGAGCCAAAATTGAAGGCCGTGCGTTTTGTAGTTTCGGCGTCCCTAGCGAAGGTTACACAAACACACACACCATCACACACACACAAGTCCTGTCCTCTTAAGCTTATAGTGTTCTGTAGGATGGACATTAACGTTGATGCTTCAGCTACAGTGATGTGCTTTTTTAAATAACAATGCCAATGATAGTCAAAAGAGGAGAGACAACCGCAATATAAGCCTTATAGTGTATTATATTCCATAATTATAATTACAGCGTTTGTCTCCTCTCTTTTTACTCTCATCTTCATTTTTTAAATCATTTGAGACTCGATGTCATTTATCCATCTAAAAATTTAACTTTCTTGAATCTCTGATGCTACGGATTAATTTCCACACTGGGGTGCCACTTTCGCTAAGTCCAAACTTTATGGTGACAATTTTTTTTTTAATTTCAAGAAATAAAGAGCCTTGTGCAACGAGGTGCAATATTTTTTAAATATAACAAACATTACGGGCGAAATGAGGGGTAATAAAGAGAAATAAACAGCGGCATCTACAGCGAAAATCCTACTGTTGCAGACCTCTATGCAGCTCTGAAGTCTATAAAGTTTTAAGAGTTTATGTATTAGGTTTTATGCGCTACGGGCCGGCTCGGGTAGGCGGAGCTCATAGCGGAGGCAATCCAAGATGGCTGATGGGCTAACGGGGCCTGTCAGGTAATCGTCTGATGTGAAGCCCACACTACCTATGGGTGTTATTACGTCACGTTGTCTGCGCTCAACGTGTCTGATTTATTTATTTAAACAAATGTGTTCCATAGATTGCAATAAATAAATTTAACAAAACAAATTTTAAGGCTAGATTAATATTAATTTTCCCCAACAGGCAATATTCGCATAGAATCCGCATTATCTGGGCAGTATAACTAGGCCTATGCATACTAAATAAATCAGTAAATAAGTACTTTATCATTACAAGCTTACTGGGATCCAGCTAGTTTTATCGTAAACTGTTCATTTTGTACCAATTATTTCATTTATTAGAAAAATATGAAAATACAGCTTACCCGCACGTGAATTGTGAAATTCTTTCTTACTTCTTGCCATAAGCTCATCAGTAGAGACTGAAAATATTGTAGCTGCAAACCAATACCATCTGCCGTTTGCAAGAGCATGGGACGCGACAAAAACTTTTCCGGCAATTTCCTATCCTTATCTTTTTCAAATGCGCGGATTAACAATTCTAAAAACTTTTTGCTTTCTAAGCTGAAGACCATTCCTGAGTCACCCATTGGTAGGGCTGTTGCGAAGGTTGTAAATGAAAAATCGGTAGATTAGGATGAGTTGCTATCATCAGAGTGATACCATCGGGGAAAAATGGGAACTGACTTCACTGAAGCTTAGGACAAGATTTGAGGCCGTGACAAAACGTCGTAATTCTGTCGGTTATGATGGTGGGCAAAATTTTTTAAGGCATAGCAAAGAAAATCGAGGTTTGTATTAAAAAGCTTTTGCCTTGTATCAATCTCAAACTAGATCATTTAGTAGTTTAGAAAGTTGTCTCCAAAAGGACCTTACAGTTAAAAAGAAATGAAGGAAAAACATAATGGAAAATCCGTCATTTCATATGATATTTGATAATATCAAGTTTCAGTGTACAATTCCTCGTTCGTTTTTTTCTGTTTTGCAAATAATACGAGGGTTGGCTGAAAATTAATGCAATTTCGCTTGTAACTTTTAACGTATTTGATCCTGGAAGCTGAAATTTGGCATGCACACTGTCAAACCAAAAAGCTTTCATGTGAGAGAAAACGGCGTTTGTGTGACGTCATTGAACACCAAAAATGTTTACGTCAAAACCAATGGCTGATGACTTTTGTCGACATTGTTTATTAACATGGCGTCTACTAAATATCTTCGATTCAAACAACGTGCTGTCATTAAATTTCTTTCTGTTGAAGGTAGATCACAAAAGGAAATCCATCAACGGCTCAAAATGGTGAATAGGGAAGCATGTGTAGATTATTCAACTGTTTGTCGTGGGTTTCATCACTGAAAGGGGGAGACCCGACTGAATCAATATTGCGCGATCAAAAGCGTTTAGGTAGGCCCTTGAGTGTTTCAAAGGCGGCTAATCAGAAAGCTGTTGACAAGATGATTTTAGACAACCGGTGCATTAAACAAAATGATATTGCCAAAGAGCCTGAAATTTCAAAAGAAAAAGTCCAGCATATCATTACAGATATTCTCGGCTACAGAGGAGTGTCTGCAAGATGAGTGCGCGCTAATGTTGACTTATGAGATAAAAATGCAAAGGAAGACAACTTGTGCTCAACTACTGAAACATTATGAGGAAGAGGGCGAGGAATTCATTCAGCGGATTGTCACAGGGGATGAGTCCTGGATACACCATTGTGGCCTTGAGAGCAAGCGTCAGTCTATGGAATACAGACACAAGAGCTCTCCTTCTCCGAGGAAATTCAAAGTTGTTGCCTCTGCCAGAAAAGTGATGCTGACTGTTTTCTGGGACTCAGAGGGAATCGTTCATAATTTCTGAAACAAACCAATACTGTTAACTCAGAACGGTATAATTACGTTGGGAAAGCTAAGTATCAGGCGTAGGCGTGTGCGCCCCACAAAGCACGCAATACTGCATCACGACAACGCCAGGCCGCACACAAGTAGCCCGACTGAAGAGGCACTGCATAAAATGAATTTCGTCATATTGCCCTATCAAGCCTAAAGCCCAGACCTCTCGCCAAGTGGCTTTTACCTTTTCCCGAAATTAAAGGAACACCTCAGAGGAAATCATTGCGAAGTTTATGAAGATGTGGAGGCTGCCGTTCGACATTAGTTCTGGTAAAATGTGTGGACTTTTTCGCCGACGGCATGGGTCAACTTGTAAGTCATTGGCAGCAGTGTGTGGATCGGGATGGAGACCATGTTGAATAATAATGTATACATGATATAGCAGATACGTTAATCTTTAATTTTATACCATTTGTGTTTGTGTACCTCTAAAAATAAAAAAAATTAAGAAGGAAATTGCAATAATTATCAGCTTACCCTCGTATTATATAAATCAAACCACATATTATGCACATAACGTAGGCTTATTGACAATCCCAACATATGATTCAATAGAATGTTACTTGTGGCTTCCTTTTTCACTTGAATATGACGGCGGAAAAACAATTTAATAAATTATATTCTTCTGAACATGATGTGTTAAACAATAACACGGTATAGAAAACGTTCTGTTGTGATTCACAAAGAGCTAAGGATGTTTTCTCAGACAGACGAAGCTATCCATAGGGAAAGAGGGGTAATTCGTGCCGGCGGGAAATCCGTACCACCATCCTTTCTAAATTTAGAGTGGCAGGAAAGAACGACCACTCCCTGCAAAAGTATCCTTTCTTGTTTCCTTTTCACCCATGTTGTTATGATGGCGCCAGTCAACAGCAAAGTTAAACAGTAAGTGAAACTAAAAGTCTATTTTCATGTAGTTTGAGGCCGTATCACTGTGTTCCCCTTCACCTCTGAAAATTGACATAGTGAGGGAGTAAGTTTGTATCATTTCATTCCTACAATTGTACAAGGTGGACCACTTTTGATCCAGTGAATTGATGTTTGTTTATTTAAGTTTATTATCTTATTAAAAAACAAGTTGGGTAATTTTTTTTATTCTATGACTTAACTACAGTCCACTTTGGATCTTTCGAATCCCATGGAAACAAAGCTTAATTCTTGAATCATATGTATGTCAAATCACAAGTATAGTTTGTAAATTATAAAAAGATTGTTATTAACTTTGTTATACATAGATATTTTTTTCTTAAACAAGTATGGGCCTACATATATTTGCATTATTCAGGTTCGAGTTAAGTGGAATCGACTGCATATCAAAAGACATGGTGCGCTCACCAATACACGTATTATCATGCACCCAAAAACACAAAATTTAGTGAGCACCAATCCTTGATCGAGTTAAGAGAATATTTATTTTGAAAAGAAAAACTGATGCGATAGATTTCAAGAAATAAAAAACTGAACAAGTGCCTCAAATTTGACCCACCGTGTAGGGATACATATAAATGTAGACACTCCAAACTCAGTATTGAAAATTTCTAAAATCGTAATTTTTTTGTCGGTACCTTTAGATATTCTTATGCTGATTTTAAACAATTACGATGTCCATTTCAGAAATAAGCTTCTCACCACCAGAAATCAATAACAACAAGGCATAGGATGAATACAGCTTTGTCGCAGATTACTCGCAATATCCGTTACATTCACAGTAACATCTTCCATTTTTGAGGTTTGCGTATCTGTGCATCCACCGTAAACAGCCTTCAAACGCAGTAACGCAAAAGGATTTTGTCCTGGTGCGTTATTGCTACTTTCATTGCCTAAATAATTTCCTTTTCCGTCTCAACTCGCTGATCTAGGCCTAGTAGGTGTTTTTTCATATTAGAGAATAGATGGCAATCACAAAGGGCAAGATCAGGTGAATAACGCTGGTTCTACACTGTCATTGCTCAGCGCTGACTATGTCAACTGGCGCATTTTCGTGTTGAAACACAGTGCCTGGTTCCGAGAGTCCGCGTCGTCTCTGAGTGACAGGTGTGAGTTTGTCTTGAACCTTCTTGTAAAAATGTGCACTGAATGCAGTACCAGTTAGGGAAGACTCACACCATTCGAATTAGAAAGATAATGCGCATGACCTTGAAAGCCATTTTCTTGTGTCACATGTTCTCTCGACTTGGCTCATGTAATGACCCTATTATACGTTCAAACAGTGTTGTTAGCGTGTCAATTTGTAGTAATTTGTGAATCAAGAGCAAAAGAAATCCTATTTTTTCTTAGGGGCTGAAAGCATTTCATCTGCTTGAGTGCAACCAGCCCTTCTCTTTTCGGGTCACTGGCACTTTATTTTAGAACCCAAGGAATATGCCTAAATCTTGTCACTGGCGATGATAAAGCTCTATTGCTCAGTTTGATACCACCGCAAAAAGTTCTTGGGGAAAATTAAATTTGACGGATGTGGTATTTTTAAAGCGTTTGGTGTGCTGATAAGATTTCCATTATTATTCCAAGAAGCTTCAAACTAACGGATGCCATAATTGTATACTTTAAGTTCTGTGTAAAGGCACAAAAATTTATGGTTTGATGCTAATGTGTGCCAAATTGCACGCATAATAATCCTTTAATCTTTCAACTTTCAATTGTGTACGTTATCCATATTTTGTAAACCTATATAAAAATTGTGTAGTTTTAATTATGTGAAACGCTTTGCGACTTCATTTTATCGTAAAAGGCGCTAAATAAATCTAGATATTGTTATTATAAATATTATTATTATTGTTATGAAACATTATATAGCATTAGTTGAATGCATTTTACAGGGTAGGACATTTTATTTATGTAACTGACATAGTAAGAAAAGACTACTAAAACACAGCAAATATTCTTCAAACACTCTGGAATCTATAACATATTAATTAAAAAAAAAAAACTCCCAACAAAACAGAAGAATAACTCTTAGAGGGAAAGTAATGGGTGTTAATTCCCTTTGACTATTTGGTGAAAGATACTTCTATTTACTTTGTACTTTTTCAGCCGATCAGTTTGAGTCAGGAACAAACTGCTTCGACAAGCTTTGAATTAAAATCTTTAAACAAGATAGTTTACCAAATTAACGAATTATATTATTGCCTTCAAAACAAAACAAAAACACCGCAAAAAATAAATAAGCTACATGCATAACTTTTAAGCTTCTTGAAGAGCATCGAATACAATTTTAGAAAATGTTAGTAAATCAATACAAATGTAAAAAAAAATCTGACTTTTATTTGGTTGACCCTAGTGGTCTCACACATAATACATTTCATCGCTGAGGTGTGGGCATATGACCCTGGAGGCATATTTCTAACAAAAATAATAATAACGAAACAAAAAGGAAGTGTTTCATTTACAGGTCAGAACGACAACTTCCACAACGTCACTACCATTCAGTATCACCAATACTTTCCATCTCCCTTTTTTTCCTCCTTATCTACTATATAAATGCGAAAGTTCCGTATGTGTGTGTGTGTGTGTGTTTCCATTCTAATAATAATTTTTAGTGAGCCTGCATCTTAGAACCATGACATAGGGCCAATAATGTACAATAAAATTTATCTTATCTCATCACATTTCGGTCAGTGTAAAATCCATGTAAGATTTTTAAAGTCTCCATATAGGTTCTCAATGTATCCATTTACCAAAGCGTGTGCAGGCATGTGAAACTGTTTATCCTGTACTTTGTCTTTCGTCTAGCATAGGCCTATAGAGGCTCAAGTTTAACGCAAGGCTGTGTATAATAATTATCATTCTTGTTATTTGAAGACTTTCCTTCGATTAGAATTATTGCAGAAAACGTTTCATTCAATTAGTCATTTCTAACTTCTAAAATAGCTTCAGGGTTCTTTTTCTTTTATTAAGAACAAGGTGTGTTTGAAATATAGATATGCATTGATGCCGAAAAAATAGAGATTTCCAATCACTTATTTTCCTTTATATTCAATTGTTTCTAATCTTACATTCACTGGACTTGAAGAATCTCGAGGGAAAGTTGGATTTGAACGTTTTCAGACACTCCTAAGCTTTAGAAAAGCCCTATAATTATTTTAAAAATGTTAAACAGTAGTAGTTGCTTTCGTTCAAATAAAAAAGCTCCATTATTAACTTAAAGCCTTTGACTAAAAAACTCTTTCATCATGATTTAAAAATCTAAAGGACTTTCAACTTTGTTGTCCTCTAAAAGGCAGGATACCACCCTTGTTAGATCAGGGTTAATGAAAACTCGAAGTCGGCGCACAATTTGCTGCTAACATTTTTAATGCGTTTCTACATTACCTGGTGGTGTAGAAATGGTATTACGGCTAGTCAGTGAGATAAACATGCCTCGAACACTTACATGGGGGATAAAGAGGGTGAGGAGAGACAGCACAAGCAGTGCTCATGAATGTCGATTAAACCCTAGCTCAGACATGATACTGTTCTCCAGTGCTTGTTGCCTCGTTTCTGTGAGGCCTTAACGCACTTATCAGCCTGTTATTAGAAATTTGTAACTCGTGAACAGGGCAATGTCCAAAGGGACCGCTCTTCAGTAGGGGATGACAGTCGGGGTTAGATTTACGCCGTAGTACAACCGTCCCTTGTGATTCCAGCATTGAAACAACGTTCTAGGCTAGTTTTTTTTCTATTTTTAAACTAACATGTAAGGTCACCGATCAACTATGAGGGTTAAATGTTTTCCTTCAGGGATGCATTCAACAAATATTGTTTAGATGTTTTAAAGTAGTGTTAGCGGGCGAGGGTGGCTGCTTATGAGTGTGGTGTATGTCTGGTACTTCTAAAAAAAATCAAATAACACTACTTACCAGTATGTATGAAATTTGGGAGAGTCATAGCTC
>BMAT01000546.1:43507-61849 GCA_019649035.1 Elysia marginata
GGTACTCCTGACGACTCAACGGCTACATTAGAATATTTAAACTGGGTAACTAGTTCCCTCGCTCCGCTGCCACCATCATAACAATAGATGACAGGCCTGTGCCGTTGCAATTCTAATTCCTTGTAGGTGCACACAGGAGTGTTTAGGTTCATAGGTTCAGTGTATGGATCAACTACATAACAAAGATGCGGTTTTTTTTCCTCCTTTGAGGATATGCCCATCACGTTTGGTGTTAAAATACCATTCTCTCATTTTGTAGGTATCAGAGATAAGGTCTAAAGCTCCTATTCTATTATAATGTAGGTCTCATGGATAGGTTCTAAAAGTCCCATTCTGTCATAGTCTTGACATGAGTTTTATGAATTTCAAGAGCCATTCTGTCGTTTACTAAAGCTATAAGTGCCATTCAGTCATATTGTAGACCCCAGAGTCGAGGTTACAAGTTTTGTCATTTTTCAGTCCTTAGAGACGAGGTTTTAAGAATGTCTGCATGTTGTCTGCCCACTAGAAAAGTCTTTATGATGTCTAGTCATAGGCATGCTTGGGTTGATGTGTGACTTTCAGTATTCTCTAGATGCGGATTGTACAGAAGATGACATCACATCTCGTTTTAAGTGCTTTCTGAGAATTTTCAGGGTTTGTTCGGGTTCAAGGTTTTTTACGGTGTCGAGCTTTGGGTGTAAAACTTTAGGTAAGAAAGAGGTGTAATTTGTGTTAAAGAGGATTTACAGTTCAATAAAAAGGTAAAAAAGAAAAAAAAGGAACAAGAAAGCCATAACGATGGCATTGAAAAGAAAACATTATTGTAATGCGTACACACTTTTTGTCTTTGTAGGATGAAAGTAATCAACCTTCACTTGTTCCACGAGAATGCACAAGACGAGAACCGGAATTTTTTCTTGGCTGTTTGGGGTTTAAAAAGTTGAGTCTGAACTCTTCGTCTTTATAAAGGATTAACACGTATGTATTGCATGTTTGACTGATTCCAATTTTTAAAAAGTATTTTGTTAACTTTAGTAGTGCTTTATTCTAATCCTTAGGTGATACGGTTGTCAAGCGTATGTATTTTTTGCTTCGCAGGATGTAAGAAATCACCCCTTACTGGTCCCACCAAAATGCACAAGACGAGAAACGGAATCTTTGCTTTATGCTCAATAAGAGGGTGGATCCATAGAAAAAAACTCTACTGTTTTCTCCGCACATTTGATCCCTGACATATATGTATTACCGTGTATATATAGTATTTAAATCATTACCGTACCTTTTTTCAAAGTCAAGGGTTTACATAATGTGTACATTTAGTACTTTAATTTAAAGATATGATTATTTTTGGTGTACATTTTTGTCTTAGCAGAATGGAAGTAATCAACTTTCACTGGCTCGACGAGAGCATGCACAAGTCGGGACAAGGCATCTTTGCTTGTTGTTCATGGGGCTAAAAACCAAGTTAGTTTTGTACTCTTTGTGTCTATCTAAGAACGATTGACATGTGTGTATCAAGTATTTGAAAGATCCCAATTAGTTTAAAATGTATTTTTGTCCATTTTTTAGAACTTCAATAATACATTTTAGTGCGTTCGCTGTTGCTTTGCAGATTGTAACAAGTTATGCCTCATTGGTGCGCACGTACAGAAAGTGTCTTTCCAACTCGAAAAACTAAATTTTTTTTTAACCCTTTTCCCTCATGAAGACTGATTGCCATGTAAGTAAGATATTTAACGTAGTCCCCTTTATGTAATATATAGAACTTATTCCATGTACATAGGAGGGACACAGCCGAGCATTGTCCGGGCCCCTACTGGTTGGGTCGGTGTCAGTATAATGTGACCGGCTGAGGCTAAGTCATGGTATCCCCGCTAGTCTCTGGGTGGCAGCCCGTAAATTGTCATTGGGACCCAAGCCCTGAGAGCACCTTTGAAGTGGAATTCAGCTTGTAAAATATCCTTCAATCAATCAAACATAAGAGTGGTTGTTAATCTTGTGTACTTTTATTTGCTACGCAGGATGTAAGAAATCACCCCTTACCAACCCCCAGAAAAAAACAAATCAAAGTTTGTTCTCCCCACTTTTTCCCCATTACGTAAAAGAACAGCATGTATAAAAATTTATAATGATTCCAAAAGGCAAAGATTTACAAATGAATACACTGGCAGTACTCAATTTTGGAAATATGATTGTAATGAGTGTACATTTTTTTGTATTAGCAGGAAGAAAGTAATCAACCTTCATTTGCTCCACGAGAATGCACAAGACGAAAAACCGCATATTTTCTTGATGCTTTGGGGCTAAAAAGTAAGTTCTGAACTCTTCTTCTCTAACTAATAAGGATCAACATGTATGTATTGCACATTTGACGGATTCCAATTTGTTTTAAATATATTGTTTGTTCACTTTTGTAGTACTTTGTTGTAATATTTTAGTAATACTGTTCTTTAGCTTATGTTTGTTTTTTCTTTGCTTCGCAGGATGCAAGAAATTACCCCTTACTGGTTCAGGAATATGCACAAGACGAGAAACGAAACCTTTGCTTTATGTACACTAAGAGAGTCTTTCCAGAAGAATAAAAAAACTTTACTGTTTTCTCCCCACTTTTGATCCCTGACATAAATGTATTACCGTGTATGTATAATGTTTAAATAATTACCTTTTGTTCCAAACTCAAGGGTTTACATAATGTCTGCATTGAAGTAATTTAATGTAGATATATGATTTTCATTGGTGTACACTTTCTGTCTTAGCAGAATGGAAGTAATCAACCCTCACTGGCTCAACGAGGATGCACAGGACGGGACACGGAATCTTTGCTTGTTGTTCATGGGACTAAAAAAAGTTGGTTCTGAACTCTTTGTCTCTGACTAGGAAGGATTAACAAGTATGTATTACATGTTTGACTGATTCCAATCAGCTCTGAATTTCTTTTGTCCACTTTTGTAGTGCTCTTTTTTTCGAATAATCTTAGTAACAATCGTTTTGCATGTATAATATTTTGCTTCACAGGATACTAGAGGCAGATTTTAACAATTTATGCCTCATTGGCACGCACGTACAGAAAGTGTCTTTCCAACTCGAAAAACCAAGTTTTTTCTCAACCCTTTTCCCTCTTGAAGACTGATTGCCATGTAAGTAAGATACTTAAAGTATTCCCCTTTATGTAGTACATAGAACGCATTCCATGTACATAAGAGCGGTTTTTAATCTTGTGTACTTTATTTGCTTTGCAGGATGTAAGAAATCACCCCTTACTAGTCCCATAAATATGCACAAGACGAGAAACAGAACCTTTGCTCCAGAAAAAAAACCCAATCAAAGTTTGTTCTCCCCACTTTTTCCCCATGACGTAAAAGAATAGCATGTATGTATGATAATTACAGAATTCCATTTTGTTCCAAAAGGCAAGGATTTACATAATAAATACATTGGCAGTACTCAATTTTGGAAATATGATTGTTATGAGTGTACATTTTTTGTATTAGCAGGATGAAAGTAATCAACTTCCACTTGTTCCACGAGAATGCACAAGACAAGAAACCGCATAATTTCTTGGTGCCTTGGGGCTAAAAAGTAAGTTCTGAACTCTTCTTCTCTAACTAATAAGGATTAACATGTATGTATTACACATTTGACGGATTCCAATTTGTTTTAAATATATTGTTTGTTCACTTTTGTAGTGCTTTGTTGTAATATTTTAGTAATACTGTTCTTAAGCTTATGTTTGTTTTTTTGTCTTTGCAGGATGCAAGAAATTAACCCTTACTGATTAAAGAATATGCACAAGACGAGAAACGGAACCTTTGCTTTATGTACACTAAGAGGGTCTTTCCAGAAGAATAAAAACTTTACTGTTTTCTCCCCACTTTTGATCCCTGACATAAATGTTTTGCCGTGTTTGTATAATGTTTAAATAATTACCTTTTGTTCCAAACTCAAGGGTTTACATAATGTCTGGTTAAATAATTTAATGTAGATATATGATTTTCGTTGGTGTACATTTTTTGTCTTAGCAGAATGGAAGTAATCAACCCTCACTGGCTCAACGAGGATGCACAGGACGGGACACGGAATCTTTGCTTGTTGTTCATGGGGCTAAAAAAGTTGGTTCTGAACTCTTTGTCTCTGACTAGGAAGGATTAACAAGTATGTATTACATGTTTGACTGATTCCAATCAGTTCTGAATTTCTTTTGTCCACTTTTGTAGTGCTCTTTTTTTTCGAATAATCTTAGTAACAATCGTTTTGCATGTATAATATTTTGCTTCACAGGATACTAGAGGCAGATTTTAACAACTTATGCCTCATTGGCGCGCACGTACAGAAAGTGTCTTTCCAACTCGAAAAACCAATTTTTTTCTCAACCCTTTTCCCTCTTGAAGACTGATTGCCATGTAAGTAAGGTACGTTTATGTAGTACATAGAACGCATTCCATGTACATAAGAGTGGTTTTTAATCTTGTGTACTTTATTTGCTTTGCAGGATGTAAGAAATCACCCCTTACTAGTCCCACAAATATGCACAAGACGAGAAACGGAACCTTTGCTCCAGAAAAAAAAACAATCAAAGTTTGTTCTCCCCACTTTTTCCCCATGACGTAAAAGAATAGCATGTATGTATGATAATTACAGAATTCCATTTTGTTCCAAAAGGCAAGGATTTACATAATAAATACATTGGCAGTACTCAATTTTGGAAATATGATTGTTATGAGTGTACATTTTTTGTATTAGCAGGATTAAAGTAATCAACTTCCACTTGTTCCACGAGAATGCACAAGACGAGAAACCGCATATTTTCTTGGTGCCTTGGGGCTAAAAAGTAAGTTCTGAACTCTTCTTCTCTAACTAATAAGGATCAACATGTATGTATTACACATTTGACGGATTCCAATTTGTTTTAAATATACTGTTTGTTCACTTTTGTAGTGCTTTGTTGTAATATTTTAGTAATACTGTTCTTAAGCTTATGTTTGTTTTTTTTTTCTTCGCAGGATGCAAGAAATTACCCCTTACTGATTAAAGAATATGCACAAGACGAGAAACGAAACCTTTGCTTTATGTACACTAAGAGAGTCTTTCCAGAAGAAAAAAAAAACTTTACTGTTTTCTCCCCACTTTTGATCCCTGACATAAATGTATTACCGTGTATGTATTATGTTTAAATAATTACCTTTTGTTCCAAATTCAAGGGTTTACATAATGTCTGCATTTAAGTAATTTAATGTAAATATATGATTTTTATTGGTGTACACTTTTTGTCTTAGCAGAATGGAAGTAATCAACCCTCACTGGCTCAACGAGGATGCACAGGCCGAGACATGGTAATCTTTACTTGTTGTTTATGGGGATAAAACTCTAGTTTATTTTGACCTCTTCGTCTCTGACTAGGAAGGATTAACAAGTATGTATTACACGTATGACTGATTTCAATCAAGTCTGAATTTCTTTTTTGTCCACTTTTGTAGTGCTTTTTCGAATAATCTTAGTAACAATTGTTTTGCATGTATAACGTTTTGCTTCGAAGGATACTAGAGGCAGATTGTAACAAGTTATGCCTCATTGGCGCGCACGTACAGAAAGGAAGTCTTTCCAACTCGAATGCACAAGACGAGAAACGGCATTTTCTCTTGGTGCTTTGGGGCTAAAAAAAAAGTAAGTTCTGAACTCTTCTTCTCTAACTAATAAGGATAAACAAGTATGTATTACACATTTGAAGAATTCTAATTTGTTATAAATGTATTTTTTTGTTCACTTTTGTAGTTCTTTGTTGTAATATTGTAGTAATACTGTTCTTAAGCTATGCTTGTTTGTTGTTGTTTTTTCTTCGCAGGATGCAAGAAATCACCCCTTACTGATTAAGGAATATGCACAAGACGAGAAACGGGAACCTTTGCTTTATGTACACTCAGAGGGTCTTTCCAGAAGAAAAAAAAATTTGTCTGTTTTCTCCCTACATTTGATCCTTGACATAAATGTATTAGCGTGTATGTATAATATTTAAAAAATTACCTTTTGTTCCAAATTCAAATGTCCGCATTTGAGTACTTTGATGTAGATTATGATTTTTATTTGTGTACACTTTTGTCTTCGTAGAATGGAAGTAATCAACCCGCACTGGCTCAACGAGAATGCACAGGACGGGACATGGGAATCTTTACTTGTGTTTATGGGGATAAAACTCTAGTTTATTTTGACCTCTTCGTCTTTGACTAGGAAGGATTACCAAGTATGTATTACACGTTTGACTGATTTCAATCAAGTCTGAATTTCTTTTTTGTCCACTTTTGTAGTGCTTTTTCGAATAATCTTAGTAACAATTGTTTTGCATGTATAACGTTTTGCTTCGCAGGATACTAGAGGCAGATTGTAACAAGTTATGCCTCATTGGCGCGCACGTACAGAAAGGAAGTCTTTCCAACTCGAATGCACAAGACAAGAAATGGCATTTTTTCTTGGTGCTTTGGGGCTAAAAAAAAGTAAGTTCTGAACTCTTTTTCTCTAACTAATAAGGATAAACAAGTATGTATTACACATTTGAAGAATTCCAATTGGTTTTAAATGTATTTTTGTTCACTTTTGTAGTTCTTTGTTGTAATATTTTAGTAATACTCTTCTTAAGCTTATGTTTGTCTTTTTTGTCTTCGCAGGATGCAAGAAATTACCCCTTACTGATTAAGGAATATGCACAAGACGAGAAACGAAACCTTTGCTTTATGTACACTAAGAGGGTTTTCCAGAAGAAAAAAAAACTTGTCTGTTTTCTCCCCACATTTGATCCATGACATCAATGTACTACCGTGTATGTATAATATTTAAATAATTACCTTTTGTTCCAAATTCAAATGTCTACATTTGAGTACTTTGATGTAGATATATGATTTTTATTTTTGTAAACTTTTGTCTTCCTAGAATGGAAGTAATCAACCCTCAATGGCTCAACGAGAATGCACAGGACGGGACATGGGAATCTTTACTTGTCGTTCATGGGGCTAAAACCAAGTTAGTTCTGAACTCTTCGTCTCTAAGTAGGAAGGATTAACAAGTATGTATTACATGTTTGACTCATTCCAAATTGTTCTGAATTTATTTTTGTCCACTTTTGTACTACTTTATTCGAGTACTTAAGTAACAGTTGCTTGCATGTATTCTATTTTGTTTCGCAGAATATTAGAGGTCATTAGTCACTGGCATGCACGAGACGAGCATTGAATAGTTAACTGGATGTACAGAAAGAGAGTCTTTCCAGTTAAAGAACAGTTTGTTCTGAACCTTTGCCTTGACGAAGACTTTATAGCCCTGTATTTGTCACACTTTTTCCATTTTGTTTACAACCATCTGCATCATGCCCATATTGCTAACTCTTTATTCAAATATCTTAGTAATACAACTGTTATGCGTGAATACTGTTTTGATTCGCAGGATGTAAGAAATCAACCCTTAATGCTTTCAGGAATGTGTACAAGATGAGGAAGGAAATCTTTGATTTGCAGGAAAAAGAAACGCCACGTACGTTCTCTATTTTTCTTACACGACATAAAAGGATTTCGTTCTATGCAAAATATTGAGCTAATTCCATTTTGTTCCAATGGAAAAGATTGTCAAAGTGTCCACCTTTGTATGTAGTCTAATTTATAAATATAATTGTAATATTTTTTTTTTAGCTTGGCAGGAAAAAAATCAAACCTCACTAGTTCTATGAATATGCACAAGACAAGAAACGGAATCTTTGCTTGCTGTTCAATAGGCTAAAAACAAGTTAGTTTTGAACCCTTCGCCTCTAATTAAGAAGCGTTTAAACGTTAATGAATTATATAACTAATTGCAATTGGATTTAAAGTGGTCCTCACTTTTAGCAACTTTTTTCAGATATTCTAGTTATGCAGTCATTGCACGTGTATACTTTCTTGTTTTGAAGGATGCCAGAAGTCATTCCTTATTGGCACGACGAAGGAGGGTCCTCTAGCTCAAAAACCAAGATTGTTCTCAAACCTTCTTGGTGACAACAACTGATTAGTCTCTATGTAAGAAATATATTTCGTGTTTAGAAAGATCTCATCAAATTCAAATTGCTCACTTTTTAATATTTGAGTAATGCCGTTGTTAAGCGTGTGTTTTTTGTTGTTTTTTTTTTGTTGTTGTTGTTTTGTTTTTTTTTGCTTCGCAAGATGTAAGAAATCATTTCTTACTGCTTGCACGAATATGCTCAAGACTCTTTGCTTGATGTACAAAATAGTCTTAACGAAAAAAAACGTAAGTTGGTTATGAACCCTTTTTCCTTGACTAAGGATTGAAATGTATGTACAGTATTTATATAATTTCATTTTAATCTGAATATCTTAATTTTGCCCTCATTTGTAGCACTTTAAAAATATTTTAATAGTGCAATTATTTCCCATGTGTTTGCTTAGCAGTATGTAAAAAACCAGTCCTTATCGGTACGACATGTAGGTGTATTATCATAGTAATGTTATGCATATATACGTTTTCATTCACAGGATGAAAAAGTGGCCAATTTTGTGTCGAAATACACTTGGAGATCAGCATTTTCTGGATGCAACCAAAGGACTAAGGCTTTGGATCAGCTCATAAACCTATCTAAAAAGGAAAGCTAGGTGAAGAAATATGACTCATTTTTTTTTCAAATTCTATACTGATATTTCACAACTGAAACAACTTTTGTTGCCTCACAAAAACAAAAATTAAGTATAAAATGTTAAACAGGTCAAATCGAGGCCCATTTCTTTTTAAAAGTTAAGTTTGCACTTATTAATAGTAAACAAAACTAAATGTTCAAGAATTATAAAGATTAAACAAGCTGTTTTCTTGTGCTGTGAGTTTTTCCTCCTACCATAGCAATACAATAGCTAACTACTAGTATCTGTTTTCAACTCCAAATCCTGGTCCTGCATACTCACTGCTGTAACTATTGAAATTCCACACTTAGTAAAATTGTCTGTAAACTGTTACTTTTGGCGGCGTGTGTCAAGTAACTTCGGTTGTCTTACCAAAAAATATAATGGCAAAGTTTTAAAAATGTTTTTTTTTTAGCTTCAACACAGAAAAAGTTCGCATTTGAAGTTGTTTTTTTTTTTACATTTTATTCACCCGATTTTATAAATGCTGCGTTCACGGAAAAAATTAGTTAATACTTTGCAATGAGGTATGATCTTAGAGAACTTAAGAATAAATCAGTGATTGCAGGGCTGGGAGAGTTTGCTTCCTCTTCAAACAAATATGCTGTAGGTTTTTTTATCTCTAGCACCTGTTTAAATTTTTTTAGATAACAGTATCAGTGACAAATCTTTATGTAATTCACAGTGATAAAGGATATCATCACAACCAAAGCCACTAGAGAGAACCAGCGCTGAGAATGAATGTGGTTGTGTATCTGTCAGAATCATCTATCACTTGCTCCATCAGAAGACCCAAGACAAGAAATTGAATCATTGATCTAAGAGATCTTTCAAGCCCAGATATAACCAACCGTCTTCACTTTATTGAGAATGATATGAGGATGACCTCAGCACCTCACATGTAGCAGAATTCTGTGGCCTGACTTTTTTCTTATATACCATTAAAATTCTTAAGGATTGTGTGATATTTTTCTGCCAGAATTTTTCGAACTCGAGTGTTTTGATTTCTTCGGGAAATGAACTGCGACAGTGAATCAGGATTTTACAGTTGTTCCCTGTTTGAACAGTTTGAGTGTTAACAATAAAAATAAAACAGACAGTAAACATAGTAACATTGTGATAGGTCTCCTTGTAAAAAAGTAAGCTACACAAAACTTGAGTCCTAAAACAAACCGTATTCTAAATAGATTTCTAATTTCGAATGCTGGAACACAGACAACTTCCATTATGTTAAGTACCGGTAAAAGAGTGAGAGGAAAGAGCGGATGGACGGCACAAACCAAAGAGAATAATACCTATCACAAAGATAATTGGTGCCACACTGTTCTAACTTTGACTTCTGCAATCACAAATACCGAAAAAGGCATAATGATTCCTACCCGAACAGATCTTGATGCAAAGAAACAGACATATAAGAGCAATTTGTTATGTTCAAAATCTTTCACCTCTAAATGTCGCCCCCAAGTAATTTAAATAATTTAATACCAGTTGAGAGGATACCGACAGGGAAGTGTGACAATTTTAAAGGAACGTCTTTGTAAATGCAAGGTCGGTGAATAATAAATAGTCTACGGAAGACTTGTTTTTAGAGACAAGATGTGACGTATTGTTCCTAATTGAAATATCGCGTGATGTTACTGAACACTTCAATGCTCCAGTTGGCTACAGATCATAAGATGAAACCAAGATAATCAACGTCCAGGAGTAATTAAGATTTTTTCAAACGAAACATTGATTAAAAAAAGCTAGGCAGTTGGTCGCATACAAAACATTTGATATGTTGAAAACCACATTGACTATGAGGAACAGTGTTTAAATTTGTTCTGAGTGTATCGCCCACAGTCATCGAGAAAGTGCGAAGTAGAAACACCTGGATTAAAGCATTATTTATTCTGTGTTGGCATTGTAAAATTGAGTGATTTCAGCATACACATTTGTGTGGGTTCGGAAAAAGGAACTTAACTATTTGCAAACATTCTGGAATCGCTAAATCTTAGGCAACATAACGGAAACATCTACAGATGGACATTGACTAGAGTTGATAACTGATTTATACAACACTGGAATTTATAAAATACAGGTGGAAGACGGTTCCATTTCTGATTATAACTATATGTGAAACGAATTTATTTTCAAAGAGCCTGGTCCAGTTCAAAGCCAAAGTAATTTCTAACAACCTACTTGGTCGTCTGAAGAGAGCAAACATCGCTGACAGTATGGTAGAGGACTAAAACTAAACTCTAAGAACTGTTTATGACAAACAGTGCTAGGTCACAAAAAACCAGTACTAAGACCACATTCTGAGTGGTATCAAATGGAATCCGTGGAACAAAGCATGAACTAAGGAGAGCTGGAAAAAAGTTGGAGGAAAAATAAACGTCCTGTCTACAATGAAAATCTACATTCGAGGAAAAACCGCAATAACACTATAGAAGTAACTCAAAAAACGTTTACTCTTATCGAAAGAGACCTAAAGGCCTTGTACAGAATATTCAACGGCATGATTAAAAAGATTTTAAAAAACCCAATTCACTTAAAAACCACAGACCTTGCAATAACGTTTATGAAATTCTTCAACCTCAAGATCAATGACCTAAAATCAACCTCGGATTATTCAACTGACCAAATATTTGGTTTTCTTCAGGGCTCGATTCTTAGACAATTTTATGGTTTAGAAACAGATGTGTTGCTGATATGAAAGAGCTAGCCACTATGCCATTTTCTTCACCGATTCTGTGATTACTATTACAAATAAAGCTGAGAGAAATCTGGTTTTTAAGTTTGATAAAGAACTGAACATGCAAAAATAAAGTTACGGTATTAAATGTTTTAATTTAGCGCTTAGAATCAATAATATTAGAAATATCCTTAATAAAGATAAAGCTGTAATGTTGTGTGCACTCTAATATCTTCAGTAAAATTGACTACTTCAATTCCTTCCTTCTTCAAACTTTTAATGTACTTTTAACAAACTGCAAAAGATTAAAAATAAACTTACAAGACTATGTCACTTAAGAAATCTAAAGGTTATTATTACTCTTGTTTTTTACTGCTGCATATGTTACCTATTTTGTAACTCGGCTGTATGTACAAGTTTTTGCCATGTTTATAATTATATTATATGTATATAAATGTTTACAGGAGAAAGCACCAGTACAATCCTTTAAGAACTTGTTAGATTTTATCAACCCAGTAGAAATTTAGGATCATCAAATGCTTTACTTTTAAATATTCCTAAAAAGTTATCGAATGTAAAACTTCTAATGCTCCCTCCAGTCCGCATAGAATGGCCTGTGATTATAAAAACTAATCATTGTATATAATTGCATATGTACAGGATATTACATTCGTATCTGTGTCATTGTTTCATGCCTTGTGTATAGGAGCGGATTATAGGTGAAGCTTGTTACTGTGATAGAGAGAGCAAAAGTTTAAAGGCTTGATGCAGTATCAATGTTTCGTATATAAATAGGATTGTTAACGTTGCGGCCCATTGCTTTCTTCAATGACCATGTTTGACAACCATAGGTCATAATGGGGAGAATGCACTGTCGAAGAATTGTCTCTTAAGTCTTTTACTTTCTTTTGGAAGGTCAGTTATATGGAATGCCTAATACTACTTATCCTGTTTGTTCATGTTAATAGGGTACATCTTCGGTGTCTCTTAGCTTATTATCGTCACTCACAAGTCAAACAATCCAATGCCCACCTATTGAACTTGCAATCCTATTCCTAGTGGAAATTACTGGCTCTGAATTATTTTTTGCCCGTTCCAATTCTTTACTTTGGATCATTGTTTGCAAATCAAATTTGTACTTGGTCATCTTGCTGATATCGGAATTTTTTTTTTGACATTACGAATTGATGCTTGAAGGCTTTGAAAACTCATAATATGATTATCGTACTAATTGCATCTTCTTGTGCTCCAGTAGTTTGAAATTGAATGTTTTCATGAAATTTGGATAAGCCTACTTGTATTCTCAACACTTGCAAGTGTAAATTTGCTTTTTAAGGCGTGGCTTAGGTTTTGCTCATTGATTGTGAAATCAGTGTGGGTTTTTAAAATAATAAATTGAGCGGATATTGATCTAGCCATAAAGAATTTTTAATGGCAGACCGAGCTGTCTCTTTTTAAGGACTTAAGTTTTTTAGCCCAATGTATTGAGACTCAAGTTACACGGTGCATCGGTTAACTTTTGTTATAACACCCCTTTGGAGTGGCATTGTTTAGGAAACCTAAGACCTAGGCCTACCTTAGGACCTAAGCAACGTCGCTCTCACTTTTCTTTCTCCTACTGCATGCTACTTTTCTCGCCATCTCTTTCTATTTCTTCTGTCGCATGATTTTTCTGTAGTTTACTAACCTATTAACACTAACCCTGACCGTCACCGATCCGCCCGTGTAACATCAATTTTATACTAGTTTGAGATGACTTTTTCCCGCTAAGAGCGTTCTAGATGGCCAATGGCACCGTATTTTAAGGCCATTATCACTAACCTCCGTCAGGTTACAGATAGCAATTCCTGAATTTTATGTCAAACTACTTTTGCAGCTCGAGTCTAACCTTGATAAAAAGCCACTTTAGCTTGTTGTATGAAAGTAGGTCTATCTAAAATTCTGCTATGCGTACCTTGTACAGTCAGATAATGAAATTACCTTATATTCTGTGATAGAAAACAGGGGGAGGGAGAGAACGGGAGGAAGATGATATAGAAAGCTAGAGAGGACAGGAGATTTACAGAAAACCTCGCCTTAATATACACGTTCACTGTAATGTAGGTGTAGGGGTAAAGGAGGCGGGGGAGAAAAGCTTTGGGTCTGCCTGCTTCTTCAATTTGGTATCAATCGTTTCCAATGCTACGTCGGTAAATCAAAGTCGTGGAATTTTCTAATAATTTATTTGAAGGAGTTGTGATGAGCTACTTTATGGTTACCTAAAATTAAATCCTCCATAATAGTAAGATTTGCTTTTACCCTCACTTTCTACATTTGAACCAACTTCTGTCCTGGTCAATCATTTCTCTAAGATTCTCTTGTGTCGCACTGTTTACTACATTTATTTACGCTGCTGAAAATTTGAGCCGGAAAGTGTACCTTATGCCTGTATAGTCTGAGAATGTCTTCCACAGAGAAAGGTTGTTTTGTGACGTTTTACTGCGCCAAGTTTGTGTCGGTTTCTTTCAAAGTCGTAGTGAGAGATAAAACAGATCATGTGACTTAAGGTGTCTGTCATCTTGTTCCGGAGTATCTTAAAGTTGCCCTATGCATTGCTTGGCCCATCGTGTTAAGTTAAAATTTTGTTTTTATGATCTCTTTGTTTGTTACAAATATAGAAAATATCAACCCAAAACCATTTTCATCATAACCACAACCACTAAAGGATTTTTTTTTTGTAATGGCGGAACTGCCCATGCTAGGCAAGTATTATGCTTTATTGTTTTAAGTAGATAGTGTGGATCACAACTGTTCCTTTTGTTTTGTGGGTCGATGAGATGTGAAAGACGAAGAAATTCCTTCATATTGTTTTCTATCTCCATGGTAAGGGTGTGGTGCACATGTCTGAAATGCATACAAAATCTTTCACGGTAATTATGTATGTCTGAAGGCTAAAGACTACTACCCGCTATGTTGTTGTGGACATGCAAACTTTACGTATTATATGCTCGCTTCAGAGATGACGTTCAGGTTATCTTAAATTTTAATCTACTCATACTCTTATCGCACATTTAAAACTTTAGTCCTTTGCTGTTCCAGGTTTAGGTCTTTTACCTTCGCCCACTGTTTTTGTGCTTATATCCCGAAATTTCTTCCCATAATATATGGGTAACCAGAGCTGAGTAACAGTAAGTGGGTCTTAGAATTTTCACAATACCGTTTCGCTCAGAAAGCATATGAAAAAGCTAAAACCAACATTTTTTCATCATATGCATAAGTTTTTCTATATAAAACCTGTAACGCCTTTCTACGATCAGATTTAAATGTAACGTTGTATATCTAAAAATCTAGGTGAATACTGTGGATCAATAATTGTTATATATAACACAGGAACTAGTCAAGCATAAAATGGAACGGCAGAAATAAGTTACAGCTAAGATCACTAATAGCAAATTAACCGTAACAAATAGACATACAGTAAATGTCGTCGTAGTTTTTTTTAAATAGAGACCTTTAGCACACGCACCGTGTTTCACTACGCGTACGTGAAAATCGGGAAAGCAGATTGAGGAAACTATAAAAATAATGAAGTCAGTTTCTAAAAATAGACCTACAGACGTTCGCGTCACGCTCACGCGTTGCCGCTTAAGGTCTGTATTGCCAGCACAAACAAACGTATTGCCGCTGGTAAAAATTGCAATTGTTGTGGTGTTGATAATGGTGTTGACGATGTGAGGGATTTTTGCAACGATTCAAGCTTTAAGACGCTGATTGGGTCAGAGGCTTGTTCCTCCGACTCATAACAATGACATATCGATCACAATCACTGAAACCATAACAAGGTACCAAAAAGAAATGTTAACATGAGCATAGGTATAAGACTGACGGATAGTAACCTTCCTTCTCTCCATACAGACACTAAATTCTCCACATTCAAACAAGCTGCGCCCCACCAGTTAGTAGCGATTACCTTTCAAAGTTAAAAAATAGCTATTATCGCTGTTTTCGCGTGTACTCGGCACACTGGTTGAATATAGAATTTTACCTTCAGTTACGTGTGTGATTTGCGAGTTTATAATCTCCCAAGTTACCTTACCGACAGTTTTCTTAAATTTTATAACCGGGCTTACTATTTGTTTTATATGAATGCCAATACAATCTTTTCTTTTACATTTAGTATTTATTGCCTTAGTCTTGTATATTGCACATTTTGTTGTAGCAAAGGTATTCAGTATATATGAGAAAGTTTAATTCTTTTACCCGCTGCTCAGGTTTCATCTCAAATGTATAACATAATAATGAAATGCACGGTTAATATATAACTTTCAATGTTAAGTTCTGTGAGATTTTTAATCAAGAGGAAAGCGCTTTGAAAAGTTTATTATGCATCACTATATTATTGTTGGTAATATGATTATTACAATAATAATAAATAATGAATTTTTGTTACTTTTTTCTTCTTTTCTTGTCAAATTACCAACTACTTGACCTTTAATACAGTTGTCTTGTATTATTGTAAATACTGCAAAACCCAATGTGTAGTTTTCACCATTGACCAACGATAACCAGGAAAGAAAATTTTCTTTTTATAGAGAAACCCTTCAGATTCTGCTTCATGCTCATCAATCTCGGTGGGAGTACCTTAAGCTGCCTGTTCATTTCTTTTAAATGATGTTGTCTTACAAAGCAAATATTTTAAGATTTCCAACAAGAATAGAATAGAAAATGCAACCGATTCTTGTTTTGAGACCTTCATGTTTGCGTTCTTTAAAAAAACCCAGTACATATCCCTCTTTTCTTGTTCAGTTTTGAGAATCCAGATGCAGAGCTCTGTTCAAGGATATTTTTTTCTAGTTTGTAATTTCATGTTTGCAATGGACAACGTTATTAATTACTTTTAGTTGTTAATTTAAAATAAGCCCCATTTTGAAAATAAATGTAAATTATACGTTTCTTCCCATTTTCCTCTTTTCCGCCTTAATTTTTCATTGCCATCTTAAGTTTTATTACTACGCTTCATTTTGTGTTTTTTTTTGGTTTGTATGCTCTTTTAATTTTTTTTTTTGGTATTTTGCTGCAGTTTCTTTTTGTTTTAGGTAATGTTTACACATTCATTTTATTGTCTTGCTAGGGTAAAATGATTACATGAGATTTGTATATGTTTTTCGAGGGAGGGAAAACCCTCTAAGTTACTTAATGACGAACTGTGGGGTAAAAAACGAATGTAATTCTCTCGTGATGTAGCTTGCTGTGACAAAACTTTCTGAACAAACTGTCTCTGCTTATCGAAACCTGAAGTTTTTTTTAGGTCAAACCGTCATCCTGAATTTTAGACTGTTGCCTTGTAGCGCAAGAGTTGAGTGATAGTAATAAAAAACACAGCTACTTAGCCTACATCAACTAGTGTTTTTTTTTGTGTAAATTTTGTATTTCCAATGTTAGACTGCATTTTAACAGGCCTATTTTTCAAGCTTCAACCCGGCACATTTTTTTATTAACTCGGACGATTTATCGGCCCTAGAACTTATCAATGTAAATATATACCTCCTAAAACTATCCTTAATAAGTTAATTTGTATAGCTACGAAGATTATTTTTGTTAACCTTGTTAAATGTTTACTTCTCCTGCCATATGATGATTTTATGACTCTTTTATTGCAAGTATATCCTATTGTTCAAATATATTTAAAATCCTCTCTTTAGATTATAAAGATTTTTAATAATCAAATCCTTGTACAAGTCAATTGACCAGCCTGAATGAAGATCCAAAGTGATTAGGATCATTATAATAATTTAATTTTTATGTTCCAATATGAAAATGGTTTGTGACAATTTTGCATTTTATCAAGTTGTATCTTATTTATCTAATCTCATTTTTTAAAATACATTTTTGGCAATTTTTATGAACCATTGTATGTTCTAGTAACTTGCTGCATTTGTTCCATATGTAAGACGGTTGCTAAGGTCAATACTTTCTTGCAACCATTGCTAGTGTCCTGTCACCCTGGTTCTCCGGGTTACAGAGCGAATGTTGGGCTCTCCTGGGCGTGGTGGCCATCCTGGTGTGGGAGCCACTGAAGGGGGAGCTCTTTAGATAGAAGTTGATAAAGTATAACTTCACTTAATAAATCATAGTTTGTTTTTTTTAAATTTTCTTGTTTTTCTTAGTTGTAACTTCATATGTGCATGTGTGTGTGTTTGTGTTGTTAGTTTATATTGTACAGTAGACCAAAGAGTGTATCTATGTCTTGCGATTAGTCCAAATGAGTGTGGTGTCGAAAATTGTATTATTATCATTATTCTAAAAATTGTTTAAATTATAAAGTTATCAATAATTACATTGAAGATATTAAGAATATTTTAATTCAAAATATATAGAAATTACAGAATAAATTATCTGTTAGAACTATTTTCTCAAGCTCAAATTTCCAACGTCTGGGTTTATCAGGAGCGCTGTGGGTCATTTAATAAGAACAAACTGCGACCTGCCAATAACCAAATATTTCTACCAACAGATTAACAGTTCGAGATAGTAAGTTTACAGATTTTAAACACAAATCAGCAATTGATACACTTTTTTTTTTGTTCATCGTTGCACGATCTTTGATCACACACAATCAGTTGACCTAGTTCCATGAACGCGCTTGAAAGTGATAAATAATTTCACACTGTCAGGTTTTTATATCAAACCGAAAGAGAATGAGATGAAGAGCTATAAACATAATGATATAATTATAACAACATGATCGATTGAGTTATGTTCAATAACAAGAACTTTTGTTTGTGAGCTAATGTGAAAAGTCACAGCGCACATTTAATAAGCCTCTTTTTTTGCAGTATAGGACATGAAGTAGAGCATTCTAGGAGTTTGTTGTTTCACCATAAAACCTGTTACCTTGTTACCTTGCGGCATCATCAGTATTGATGTTTGCTGCTGCACAAGAAGACTTCGCAATTGTTCAGTTTATGGCAAAGTGCTGTCCAGTGGGTTGCCTTTTCCATCTGGCGACGCAGTGCACTTACAGTGAGGGTGTCCTGACCATTGTCTCTAATATGAGATCCT
>BMAT01000546.1:82552-133800 GCA_019649035.1 Elysia marginata
TAGTATCATTTGGTAAAATATGTCAAGTATGCAGTTTTTTTCAACATCATTAACATGATTACCTTCCAACCAAATTTTAAACTTAATGATTTATTGTAACTTTTTAAGATATTTCAAACGATATGCGACATGAATAGGTTTGATGCAAAAATGTGTAAATGAAATTTAGCTATAGAAATAAAGAAATGGCGTTTTGTGACGTCATTAATGTCCTAACGTTGTTTTCCTAACTCATCTGACCTAATACTATTAAAATCAAAAAGAAAAAAAATTATGTTGCAGCGATTTCCCGTCAAGGCTATTTTTGGCGTTAACTAATAGGGGAGTTGTTAAAATCTTTTGCGTAAATTGACTGGCAAATTAGAATTCTGCGTGTTGACCTTGTTTATATTATTTCAAAATCAGAGTGATGTGCCTTGTGTGTTCTTTTTCTTTTTCTTTTTTTTTTTACAGCGGGCGGCGGCTAGCATTAGCAACACTCAATCAGTCACTCATACTATGATTAGCCTACTAGATCTAGGCTAATTCTCTGAGGTGAGCTGCACAGCAGGAATTTAAAAGTCCTGGTAGATAGACCAAGTAGCCTGGCAGCTGCGGTAGAATTCTAAATCCGATTCCTCCTAAATTTCGAGCAAGATAACAGGTAACCCAGGCTAATGCACTAGAATCTAGATCTAGATCTAAAATTGAAAGAAGACGTGGTAAAGATCTATGTGACTGCATGACTTACTGAAAATCTATTTCATAAAAGCAGAGATAGACTCTTGTCTAGATATCTACATCTAGCTAAATAAACGTGTACTAGATCTAGATCTAGAATCTAGATTTCTAGGTTTAGGGTGGCACTACTCTTTCTCGGAATCACTAGATAGATCTAGATCTAGGAATCAGTTGGAATCGCTAGTCTATTTTCAGTTCTAGATCTAGATTTATCGATGTGGGTTTAACAATAACACTAACAGGAGACACCCTTGAACGAGTTAACACTGGGCACCATCCTATTATTGTATTAAGCACATTAAGCCGTGGGTTAAATCTAGCAACAATATTTAAAATAAGGCTGACGCACTAAAGTGAATGAACTTACCATCTCTTGAAAGTTTATAGGCTTAATAGAAAAAGAATTCATGACAGCCAGAACAGAATAGATAAATTGAAAGATCTATGACATTTACTTACTAAGCGCGGGCAAAGACTAAGGGCATTCAAAGGAAATAAGTGATTCGTTACTAGCTTCTTTCTCCAAGATGTGAAATATTTTAATGGAACTATAGCTAGATCTAGATCTAGAAAATAAATTGGTTATTTTTTTTTTTGGGGGGGAGAGGGGGCATAAAGACCACAATAAAGGAGGGGATGTTTTGTTGAGCAGGAGGGTTAAGAGGAGTGCATGAATTTGCTTGTGACGGAAGAGAGAAAATGATAAAGAGATTTATAAGAGCGGAAAGAGAGAGAGATAGACTGAGTGTACAACTACAAGGCATCTAGGGAGACTGGGAAAGACAAAGAAAGGGGAGGGACTGAGAGAGAGAGAGGCAGAGAAAAAACAGATTATAATGCAAAAAACATAGACTATAGAGAGGGAAGATAAAAATGACACAGATAGAGACAGAGACTAAATCAATAGTCTAAAAAGGCACAGGTATCTACTGAAAGAGAAGCAAAGAGGAAACTCAGAAACATGGACAGAGATAGAGAGAGACAATAACTGAGAAGCAGACTTAGAAAGACGGAGAGAAGCAGAGAGGTAGAGATAAATGACTGTGTGACAGAGAGAGGCTTTAAATATAAGACATAGACAGAGGCAGAGAGTATATATATGGTTAAAGATAGGTAGAAAGTTAGAAAGTAAGGCGGAGGTACAGAGGGATGGAGAGGGAGAGAGAGACTGAAAAAGACAGAGATAGAACAAATAATGCAGAGAGGCAGAATGGGATGACAAAGACAATGAGAGATAGAAAGAAATGGTAATTGATAGACGAGCATGATGTGGTTCAATGGTATTTAAAAGCAGAGGAAAAGCCTATGAGTATGACTATGAACAATATTCTACAATAACTTCAAGGTACATCAAGATGTTTGTAAATATTCTGCAAAAACACAGGAATCGGCGTCATGGTTTAGTAGCAGACGCTTTGCTTTCGGAGCAAGAGGATTGTAGAAATTGTGTCCTGCTTTCCACAGGTCGACATTTAGTGATTGAGAAAGGCTATTTACACACATTTTCTTTGCCTCATTTGGCGTTAAAGGAGTACACCCGACTAGGCAGTGAAGGATCTTGTCAGAGTGCTAGAGTGATGCGCTCTATTTGCTGCTCCTCTGTACGTTCAAAAGGTACCTTGGTTGGTATTATGGTAATCACATGTGGGGAACTCAAAAGCGCTTAGAGTATGTCAGTGGATGAGGTCTATATAAAAACCCTCTTTACTTTACTTTCCTTTACTTGCATCCTTCACCTTTTTTTCTCTAGATGTATGCACACTGCAAGGGATCTGGAAAAGACAGAAAACCATCTTTTCACTTTTTTAACAACAATTTTCTAACATTTTTTTGTAACAAAGGATGTTAAGGAAATTGGTCTAAGATCATTCATTTTTTAGACTTGAGATTATCTAGGAGTAGGAACACAGAGATTTTCTCAGATGTTGTAAATTTAAGGAAGATGGTTTTTGTGAAAGATTGTTCTCTACTAAATATTGGTTCTAAAGCTTGTAAATTTAATGTTTCTGTGGTGTTGTTTTTGGTATTTTCTGTTTAAGTTCAAAAGTGTAAAAAGGTACTTATTCTTTGTTAATATTTTAAAGGCAAATCACATACCATTTACAAAACTATACTCTCCACAGCTGTAGGAGCATAAAGAGATACGTCTGAGTTTAACTAAGGAAAATTTTTGGCAGTTTCTTTCAAGTTTTTCAAGTTCTCATCACAAGACAAGAACACACTCTGATGGGAGTACGTGGATCTAGCTGGTCACAGCCTTGTTATGGCTCAAGTTTCTCTTTTCTATGGTGCCTTGTTGGCCTGGTTTTTACTCTAAGCCTACCAGGTATGATGTTTTCTACTGTTCTAGTAACAAATTTAAGAATAAATTTTGCTTCAAATTAATTTCCATATAATCATCCCCATATAGAAGTGTGAATACACATGCCCCAGTTTCATAAATAAGTTTTAGATGAGGTGTGATATATTCACTCTCCATTTGGCGGTGCTTAGGATTTCTAAAAAATTATAACATTTTTACCTGATGTCTTCTTACTTGTAAGTTGTGTAGCAGCTTGTACAATTTTTTTTTCAAAATCCACCATCAGTGCTCTCAATGCTTCTTAGTTTAGTATCTGAAACATGTATTGGTCATGAACTTATTATAACACTTTTTTCCATACTATTTTTGTTTAAACTTACATCAAAGACCTCCCCCCTCTCTCTTCCGCACCCCCTGTTACTTAACATGCCTTGCAACCACTTGAACTTGTGCAGTGTTGCAATTTTTTTCTTCTCAAGTCATTAATTTTTAAACCATGTATTTTTATGAGCTTCTAAACATTGAAAAAAGCATCAAATTAGTAATATTTCCAATTTTGTGGACATTTATATGAGAATATCTTTTGATTTAAAATGTCTAGAAAAAGTTTTTAATCATATATATCAAAGAAGTTTCTGACATGCAACTCATGTGCATGAGTTTTAAGAAATTTTATTGCTTCATGTCCAGTTTGTGGGAGTTTCAAGTAGGAAACTCTGTTTTTAAGAAAAAGCTATATTTTTTCTTCCTTTTCTTTATATAAGTTGTATGTGACAAAAAGTTTTCATATCTTTCCATAAAATGCCTATAGTTTTATTGAATTTTTTTATGTTTGGAAGCTAACAGAAATATCACATTCAAAACAACAATGTCTTTGAAGGTGAAATTGTGACACCCAACTCATACACCCAGGACGCAAGACATAATACTTTCAACCCTTGGTAACCGTGCTACCACTGCTTATTGTTTGTGACTCTCAGGTACCTACAGTTATTGTGTCAGATCAGATAAGACTGCTTACTCTGGTGAACTGACCTACAGTTACCCTAGGAGCTTTGGTTATGGTTGGAGTGACGACCTTGATAGTTATGATGAGTAAGTTGGTTTTTTTTTACTGTTGCCTTGCAAGGACATTAGACAGGCCCCACTTGTGTCTTTTTTTTTTCTAAAAAAAATTTGCATTGAGCAAATTGTTGTATTTCAACTTCAATTTATGTTGCAGGTGTACTGAAAAAGGATCTCAATTGATTTAATAAAAAGCTAACTGCTATATATTTGGAAGTGTCTATTTTTTTACTTTTATCAAAAGACCTGGTTGGTTTAATGGTGATTTTAGCATTTAGAGGACTGAAGACGGGTGTTTTGTTAGGAGCTAATGGCATTATGTTGTTATCAATTAGCAGATTAAATTCAATAAATCCTTTGTTTCTCAGAGTTGCTAGGTGGCACATTCCCTCTTTGCAGTCCCTAATGTACTGACGAAGCATTAACTTTGGCCTAAAACTTAGGTAACTTGAGCTGTGGTGACTCGTGTTATTGTCCATTTTCTGCACTAGATGAAACCTTATCAATGAGTTTGTGTTGGAGGTGAATTTGAGATCTATTATAGGACCTTGGTAAAAAAGAGAAATAGTGAAATTTTATGTTTTAACTTTAACTCCAAAGGAACTAGGTCCAGGTTACGGACAAAGATCAAGAATACCAACAAAGAAGATTTTAAACACTTTTTTTTCACACAAACACATGAAGAAGATCTTAAAAAGACCTTATGATTAAGACAAAAAGGAACTTAAATATTGGCCAGATATTGACAGAAGTTGTAATTATTGATTCCCTCAAATTTTTCATTTAACAAAAAATAACCTGAGATGCTTGAGCGCATACAAAGTGAGAAGTAAGAAGCAAGACGTTATTCTGCTATAGTTGAAATATTGATGAGGTCAAGAAAAAAATGTGTCTCGTTCTGGGCAAATGAATCAGAGTTGGAAATTTGTATTTTCAGAAAATGCCATTCAAAGTCTGTTCAAATCTTCCTTCAATCTATATTTTATATTTATATGATATATATTTTTAGGAAAAAATTTTAATATCTTTCCACAAAATATTGATAATTTTATGAAATTTTTAATCTTTGGAAGGTTAGAAAATGTCTTGTTCAAAACAGAAATGCCTTGAATGCATTTGGAGGTCAGAATTGCGACATCCGACTTATTCATCCTGGACGCAAGACAAATGCACTTTCAATTTTTTCCCCTAATAACAGATCTCTAAAAAAGCCCCTTACTGTAATTTAAAAAACCCCAGTCTTTCACAATTAATATATGCTGTTAAATGATCACATTTGCAGTAAGTTTGCCTTTTTAGTTGAAGGATGTATGTCTGCAGGATCTTTTGGCGTACAATAGACTCACAAATTGGCTGTTCTCTTGGCCATCCAGATTTTCATCTATAGTTCAAGTTTCAAGTTTATTCAATCAGTACAAGGTTACATAAGAACATGTATTGAAAATAAGCAATGTTCAGTCATGCGGGCAGTTTCAAACATTAAAATTATAATTATAGTAATGTACACTACTATCTCTCTCTCTCTCTCTCTCTCTCTCTCTCTCTCTCTATCTATCTATTTGTGTAGCATTCTGCATTAGTATAACTGTTTGTTATTGCTCTTGGTAGGCTTTTTGCATATTCAAAAACAGCAAAAAATGAGGAATTTTTGTTGTTGTAAAGTAATAAATGCAACCTTGCGCTGAATGTTTATAAGTCTACATTGCAAGTTATACAATCAAGTCCATATAATTGGAACCTGGATAACTGGAATGTTTGCTTGATTTGAACTATACAGTCAAACAATGAAAATCAATAATGATTGTGGTCATGATAGTCAGAGGGCACAATGCTGGATCATGCTTGTAAACCTGAAATTCAGTTTGTTTTGTCTGTTTGATAGCCAAACACTTTTCCATTATTGTTATCAATTGCTTATATTGAGCAAAGGGCATGCAATGTTTGGAATGCCTACATGCCCGTATTTAGAAAGTTGCTCTGAAAAGTTTTTTTTTTTTTTTAATCAAATTGTGTTTGAGCCTAATGAGTTCAGACCTTCCTAGAAACTGTGATTTATTTTTGCTGAGATTGACATCTCATAATTTCCCCTTCCATGACAGTCAGGTGTTGTAAAGCGACTCAGGCATTATATTGTTAGATAAAGGTGTGGGGAGTGTCGATTAGGGAGGTGTGGGGAGTGTGGATTAGGGAGGCGTGGGGAGTGTGGGGAGTGGATTAGGGAGGCATGGGGAGTGTGGATTAGGGAGGCGTGGGGAGTGTGGATTAGGGAGGCGTGGGGAGTGTGGGGTTGGGAGGTGTGAGTGTGGATTAGGGAGGTGTGGGGAGTGATAGGTCCTGGTCTGGTGGCTAGTTTGTTCTTCTCAGATCAAGACTGGTCGCATTGCAGAGATTTTATCCATAGATATTTTACAGTATTCTGTAAGATAAAGAGCTGCCGGTGGTTGCAAGGTCGCCATGCAGGACATCAAAACAGAAAAATCACAAAGAATCATAGGGAAATGGTGGCCAATGCAGGTGGTTGACTAGGTAGGTTTGACTGCATTTGCACTGTCGTCTTTCTTTTGCGATAATTCCTGAAAACTAGATTTTTGTATATTTGAAACATTCAAACTGAACTTAATATGACCATCTGGAAAGTTCAAGAGGGTATCTAGCTGTTTGTGTCTATGTATCAGGGACTATGTAGATCAACTGAAATTTTAACACTGATGCTCCATATTCCAATTTCCCATCTTTCTTCTAGAAACCTGAGGTGCATGGTAGATTTCAAGTCGTACTATGATGGAGATGGTGTCAGGCTGAGGTTTAAAGAGGTTGATCTGGAACCACCGGAACACCCATGGGACTTTGACACATGCCGGGACAAAATTGTTGTATATGATGGTAATACCAACTTTTTCCATCCAGAATTTTCCTGCTACAGTTAGTAAAGGCTGGGATTCTTTGAGCCATGCTGCCCCTGCCAATCAAAAAGCAATATCTGACCAAAATTTTTTAAAGTAATTTTTTTGCAGTTAGTATAAACAACCATATCAACCTATATGTAGCATCAGAATTGCAATTGGTCAAACATTTAGTGAATAAATGGCCTTTAAAATTTTTCAAAGCGCAGTAATTGCACAGTTACCTTCCTTCCTGCCAATTGAAGTGCAGTAATCACCTCGAGGAGCAGTAACCGACAACCCTTGCTGATGCCTGCCTATCGAAGTGCAGTAAATTACTTTGGAGAGCAGTTGGACCCCTTAAGTAAATGTTTGGCAGAGTTTGGATCTGCCAACAAAAGTGCAGTAACCCCTCCCATCTTATCACAGACGACCTTTCGTGCTGGCCAGGCAGACCGACGTCAAACAATTGGTTGTTGTGCTCAAATGAACATATCTATCGCTGTATGGGCAGGGATAAACAGTATTTTAATTATCTAGCTAGCAGGGTCTGCTAGTTAAAACTTTTGAATTAAACAAATATTTGAGTTATTCAGGTTTGAGATATTTAGATTTGACCATAGCAGCACCTTGGAATGTAAAAATAACAGCTTCCGACTCATTTGCCTTTTGCAGTGTTATACTGGTTGGCTTGAGCCCTAATAGGCATATTAGTACAGGTGTACAAATGAAATAAAGCTCTGTATCTCTCAGTCCAATATACTCTCTCTAAGTTCTCTCTCTCTTTCATTCTCTCTTTTTTCTTCTGCTCTTTTACATGTTTGCACTCTCTCTCTCTCTCTGTCTGTCTCTCTGCACACACAAACATATAACGTTGAACTTTAAATTCAAGTCCAACATGTTTTTTTTCTGTAAAAAACCGACAAAAAATTAACCCGCAACCGCACAGAGGCACATAGAGTCCAAAACAGCTGCTATTTCCCCATCAAATAAAAAAATATTATTGAAAAGAAAACTAAAGAAAAGGAAAAAAATAGATCTACTTGAGTGATTTCGAGATCATAACACTGACTTGGCTATTTGTACCGATTTTAGTGGTACTTACTGAATTTTATTGATTTTTTACGTCATTCATGATTTCTCAGCAGTAGGAGGTAGATGTTGCGTCTCTAGGATGTCGAAGGCATCAATGTGTTCACTTATTTACCTGTTTTTCAAGAAAAAATATCAGGAAACTAAGTTGAGGACAAAACTTGCCACACTGTTATTAGTCGAAAAATACCATTAGCTTGCTCACTCTTTTTCTCTTGCTTTTATAGCCTGTGATACATTAGTATCCGGTTAAACACACAGCACTTGGAAAATCACCAGATCTAGCTTCCCTTTAGAACGTGAGAATCAAAAGCGAATTGTTTCCCTTGACCAAACAAATTGCCATGATCTAGACTAGAAAATTGAGATAATGACTGATGTATATATCTTGACCCTAGTGCAGGCTATAGGTCTATTTTCTGTATGTTAACTGATTAGGCTTCTAAAGCTGAAATATAGTTTATTGGGCTGAAAGCTACATCAGCTATTCGTTAGCCTACAAGAGCTTACCTGACAGTGCCATATAGGCGAAGTGTACTTCACATCGTGATCATAGCGCTTGTTGTGCTACACAAATCACCCCCGTCCCACGGGACTGGGTTCACCTTTAACCCACCAGTTCCTCCCTCTTCAAACCCTTGCCCCCAAGTATCCCCATCCCTATAACATGCAAATAAAGCATTATACTTTTGGTTAGGCCTGGGAATTAAACAAAGCAAGATGAGAATCATTGCTGAGTGATTCTGGCTTATTCCTCGCATCTCACTGGTTGCCTGATTCACTTTAATGGTAATTGTAACTGATTTCATAAAGAGTAAAGTAAAGAGCGTTTTTATATAGCGCTTTACATGGGTTCCCTGGCAGGCCATTCCCAACCAAAGTACCTTCTGCACTCACAGAGGAGCAGCTAGTTAAGCACATCACTTTAAAATTCTGACAAGAAATTTCACTGCCTACAGTTGAGTGTACACTCGTTTAACGCATGAGTGAGGCGAAGAAATGTGTGTAAATAGTCTTTCTCAAGGACTTAACGTTGACCTGCCAAAAGCAGGTCTCAAACCCCGGACCTCTTGATCCGAAAGCCATGCGTCTACCACTAGACCACGACGCTACATTTCATACTCATAGCATGCGTATAGACTATGCTGGATGTTTTTAAGTCATACTTTTTATGTAGGAATAAATAGGCCATAGTGTAGGGTAAAGCGGACACTATTGTAGTTCTCAATTCTCCTTTTCCAAAGATCCCCATCTGCTCAATCTTCTCTTTTTGTCTCTATCTATGACAGTGTCTCTTCTTCTCCCAAACTCCCTTTCCATGGATGTTCCTGCTCTACTCTGCCGCCTGACTTTTTGCCTCCTCTGGATAGGCTTATTCATAAACCTAATGTTAAACCTCTCTCGTACTCGCTCTCTACCTCTCACTCACTCTGTCTCTCTGTCCTCACTGTCTGTCTTTCTCCCGTCCCCCCTTGTGTCTCTCAAATTTGGTTTTCTTGGACATTCTTGATGCCTCTCTGTCTCCAACTGGTTATCAGCCCCTTTCCTCTGCTAATCTCTGGGTAGTCCTAATGTGAGTATATTTCACAGTCCCTATGTTTAACATTGGATTTTGAGCAGGCAACCCATTCATCAATATTGAAAATACATTTCAAATTCCCCTTTTTCGTGAATGTTCTAAAAATCAAATGAGTTAGAGAAACCAACTCTCTTCATCAGTTACATTTTTTTATTTGGGTGACTTTGTGTGTGTGTGTGTGTCTCTCTACCTCCTCCTCCTCCTCCCCCGTCCCTCCTATTTGATGTTGGGAGCTGAAAAGGAAAAGGAGGGGGGTGGATGTATAAAAAGTCTCGGCCCACAATTAAGCTCTGGTGCCATTCCTTGACAAAAAGTATCAGCTAAGAACAAGAATGCGAGGTGAGAAGTCATGTTGGTTTATGTTGCTGACAGCTTGTACCTGACTCCAGGTCATTAATGCTTGTGATCTGCACATAAGCATGTTTGCTTACAATAATTTGACCGCATAAAAGTGGGCACCACCATCAGAACAGAATGTGGCCCCTCTCTTCTCTCCCTCTCTTTCTCTCTCTCCTCCCCTCCCTCCCCCCTCTCTCTCTATCTATCTATCTCGCTCTCTCTCTTTCCCTCTTATCCTCGTCCACTAAATTCTTTGTGTGTTTTTTCTCCTGAAAGCTTCTCTGCTTACTTCACTCCCATTTGTATGTTGCTCTCTAGCATACAAAAAGTGTCCATTTTATTATACAGTGTATTTTGTCAGTAACACTCCCTACACTCCTCCTCTTCCTTTCCCACTCTCTATCTCTCTGTCTCTCATATATATATATATTTTCATGTTACTGATCAAAGAAGCAAAGGACTCAAAGCGTTGTAATATAGACCTTCCCTGTAAAACTTAAACTTACTTTTCTTTGAAGAAGAATAATGGTAGCATTGTATAATCTGGTTGTTTTTTTTAAATTGCAAGTCGAAGTTGCCAAAGCTCTATAAGTCAAGTGTTTAAATTACACTGATAAAGGAAAACATTTTTTATCCATTTTTCACTAAATTTATGTCATTGAAGTGATAGGGTTACTGCAGGCTGCTTCACAGCAAGAACATGCTATTTTAGGGTAGTTTTAAAGAATGGTTTATTGGTCTATTGCGTAGATGGAACCTCAAAATGAACAATAATAATAACATTTCTTCCGAGATAGATTATAGTAATGAAAATTAAAAAAAAATAGGAGAAAACTTAGGAGACCTATGTGTACATGGTGTCACCATTGCTGTGATTAAGCAGACTTTGGCGTCCCTGATGTTGTCATTAAGGTCATCCTACTCAACCCATGCTAAATATGAGGGCATGCTTATAATTAAGTTTCGTTAAGTCATAAATTTTTCATTTTTCACAGCATATAAACATGACGTAAAACGAAAGCTTAATTTTTCAGCTACATACTTAGTACTCTATTTTTCGACGTAGTCACCGTCGCGATCAACACACAGCCTTCATCGTTTCACTAATTAGCACACGCTCTCAGCGAAGAATTCAGACGACTGTCCACAGCACCATCTGCAAACATCTGCGATTAACTCCTCATTATTGTCATAGTAATTGCCCTTCAGCTACTTCATAAGTTGGGGAAACAAATAATAGTCAGAGGGGGCAAGATCAGGTCTGTATGTGGTAGGGTCATAAGTTCCAGCTGCCTTAAGGCGTCTTGAGTTTGGCGACTGGTGTGCGGGCGCGCATTGTCGTGTTGAAGGATTGAGCCCTTATCACGCCGAACACGTCTAAGTCTTGAGTTTTAGAGCTGGGAGTTTTAAAATATATCACTCAGAGTTTACAGTTTGACCTTGCTCCAGAAATTTCATGTGGATCACTCCCTCCATGTCCTAGAAAAAGGTGAATAAGACCTTTCTTGCAGAGGCATCAACCTTGGACTGGAGACGTTTTGTGCCTACACTCATTGGTTGGGCTTTACATTCTAAATGCACATGTCACCATAAACTGTCTTCAGTCTTGCATGAATGTTTGCAGCAGAACACCCCTCAGCTGCCAAAAACTCGACAACAGAGGGCTGTTTGATGAGAAGGTCATTTGAAATTGCCTTTGTCTCATTAACATGGCTACTCCATCACGGGTCACTGCATTACGAGTACTAATGAAGTCACACAAACTTGTTCTAGTTAAGTCTAGAAAAATGGTTCGAGACTATTTATATGGAATTTCAGGTCAATGTTAAAAATTGTCTGAGTTATTAGCAAACGGAACTTAATCATCAGCATACCTTCAATGTTTTTATCCATTAAAGGAGAACGCACCTCTGATCCTGTGCTGACACAGATTTGTGGATCAACAACTCCATCTGTGGAGAGCTCTGGCAGCCATCTCCTGCTGGTGTTCACAACAGACAGTCAAACCCGAGGGAATCACAAGGGATTCTCTGTCGTCTACAGTAGGATTGACCGTAAGGCTTTTTAAGTATAGTGTGAACAGTAATAATAGTTATCAATAACAATGAAGTTAATAATAAGAATGATAATAATGTTACATCAGATAGTTATACAAGAGAGGTGCTCAAAGGCTTCTCTTTGACCTACAAAAGAATTGAGGATAGTTTCTCATTATTAAAATCTAATCATAAAGGAGCTAAGATCAAACATGATAGGCCTATACAAGTTTTTGTGGTGCGTCAATAAAAAATAATTTAATTTGTTACTATGGATCATTCTATTTTATATGAAGTGATTCTCAAAACTATGCTACAGAGTTACAAAAGGATAATGTAAAACCCTATTGGAGAACGCCAATAAAGGTCTTTTGTTTTATAAAATATATTAAAAAAGTTATTTAAAAAAATATTACCATGAGGTAGCGTATACTCTATTTAGCAGAAAGGAATCATTTTGATTTTTTGAATGTTTTTAGGTTGGTATCATAGTATAATAAAAATCGCCATCTTGAATTTTGAAGGCTCCTTCATTTTTTTCTACTAAATGAACTGAAATTTTGGTAAGATGTTAGCGGAGGCTGTTCTTTAGAAAGGGTGTGAGCATAATTTTAACTGATGTTTTAGAAAAAAAGTTATGAAGACTTTTACTTGGTCTGCACACTTAGAACTAGCAGGTTAATAATACTAAGAAGTTATCAGTCCTTCACTCTATTATTTACATAGACTGTTCAACCACTTCTAAGAGTTTGATAGGGGGAGATAAGGAGAAAGGGAAGAGTTAAAGACATAGAAACTAGGACTTGGAAAACAGAGGGTGCAATTGGAGTGGGGGTGTAACTGTAAGTAATGTTTTTCAGATACTTGTCTGGTAAGAGTGCCACACTTGAAATTTCAATGAATGTAGAAACTGTATCTGTATTTATGGTTCTCAAGCCATGTTCATTTTTGTCCCAAGGGTCATTTACATGTCTGCGTATTAAGTCACTGGAGAATCTTGAAGTGAAGTTAAACACTTTTTCTAAGTTGAGGGAATGTGGTGGATTTTCTTGTTTGTAAAAAAAAGGTACTCAAATATGAACTAAATTTTTTAAATTCTGTTGATTGTCTTTTCCTCTATTTCTCTTTTAGGAGGAGGGAGTGAATCAGGTTCTCTAGGTTTGTATCTTTTTTTTTAGTTACTTAACGAATGTAATGAGAGCTACAGTAAGAAAATGAGTAAGGTTTCATGGGTTTTTAACTAATAACTAACTTATAAAATAATCATGGTACATTTAAGGTCTTTTGTATAAATTAAAACTGATAGAGATGTTCGTCAAACACTGTCTTAAAACCTAAAACAATGTCTAAAGAAAAAAAAAACAAGAAGAATTGCTGTGGACAACTAATGAACTTGTTCCTATGAAATTTGGAAACCATTCTAAGAAGACATTTTTAATAAATTTCTGATAGATTGGTCGTTTGGGTTGTGAGCCCTTTAAAACTAAACTTATCACAAAAACTAAAAAGTGTTTCAGCCTCTCAATGTAAGCCTACAAAAAAAGCTCTGAGCCGACCAAGGTAAAAATCAAACACAGCGAAGAATTATGAAGTTTTTAACAATTTTATCAAAACTGAAATTATGCTGGTTGGAAAAAATAACTATAACTTAAGGTATTTCATTTTAAAGCAACTAAAAAAGGCTTAGTTCTCTTGGGTTTTGTTTTGTTTTGTTTTTGTTTTGTCTTAGTTTTGAAAGGAATCTAACTCAAAATTATTTTCACTAAGTTGTAATGTATTTCCCCTGGTTGCCTCACATTTAACCTCTTTGAGATTTGCTCATTGAAATGTGGCTGGTGATTACCTCTGTTATATTTCAATGGGTCAGTAAAAAATATGTAAACTACGGGGCTGTATCCGTTCTCAAACTTTCAGACTATTCTTACCCAAGCACGTTCGGTCTTGACACTTTTAAACAGTGTGAATGAGTTTGATGGGGGAAATTCTACTTTTAGAAAAATGCCTTTTCAATATTTGTGAAATATAAATTCACTCTTTTTTTAAATTTTAAAATCAACATCTAAAGGTTTGAAAGTTTACTGAAATTATAGAAAACTTTTATGTTTAATAAAGAGTCCAGCCTGGGTATTTTAAACCTCGTGGAAACAACTATGAATTATCCACAGTTGAACTGATCTGTATATCTTATAATAAAAAAAAAGAATTGATACCCTATTATAAATATCTTTGGGAGTAAACAGGTATTTGAGTTATCCAGGTTTGAGATATTTAGATTTGACCATAGCAGCACCTTGGAATTTAAAAATAAGAGCTTCCGACTCATTTGCCCTTTGCTCATTGAGCCCCAATAGTCATATTAGTACAGGTGTACAAATAGAATAATGCTCTGTATCTCTATATGGTGAATATTCTAGCTACAATTCACATCATGTTTCTGCTCTGATTATGTAAGCTGTTCAATAAGTTCAAAATGGAAGGCTTTCATGTCTTAGGTAAAGTGAATCAAAAGATATTTCATTCGGTGGTAATGGTAAAAATGTGACACTTCTTAGCAGGTTTTTGTTTTAGGATGGCAGCCTCCAACTCAATTTTTCATCTGATCAGCTTCCATGTGTGTCTTGATTTGAGCTTTTTGCCTCAAGACTTATAAACTTCACTTTATCCAATGTTGCATTTTTATCATGTCTTTGGTTTTCATCTTGGCTCTAGGCTCAGGAACACTGGCAGCTATCATCATACCCACTGTTCTCTTCTATGCCTGTATATTTTATCTTGTGTACAGACGCTGCAAGACAGCTCAGAATGTAAGTGAACCTTGACTTGCATGATGTCAATTGCACTGTTTTACTGTTACACCGATTTCATCTATGTACCTGGCAATATAAACAGGTTAACTATCATCACAAGCTTTCAATATTACTGCTTTTTAAATTTTATCTGATCTTCCGAATATGCAAGTCAGCTTATAACACACATAGAGTAATGCGGTCATCTAATGACTCTTTGATCCTAGACCTACCTCGCATGAATGTAAAATCTCTCTCTGATCAAGCCTTTTCAAGCTATGCTCTTTGTATACGGAATGCTCTTCCAAATCAGATTCAAAATATATCGGAAAGCTTAAAGTTTGTTTCAAGAAACAGGTAAAGCATTATAAAATAATTTATTTCCATAGATATTTATGTTAATTTTTTTTGGCCTTTATGAAATTGACTAAGTTATTAAGTCAATCCCACCTATAGCGCCCGCCGTAGCCCAATTGGACCACACTATTGTGTACACCTATATCGCCTGTCATCACCCGATCGCCATTGCTTTCGTAGTGTGCTTTTGGTAGCTTAGTAACCCCGGAAATCTCGCCCGAAATCTTGTGTAAACCTCTTCTTCTTTCAGAGGAAATCTTAAGCGTTATTTAGGATATTTTTATTTCACTTTTGGTCGACAAACAACCTGAAGCGGGTCTGTTGAAGTTGACAGTTTTTCAGTACGAATTTGCACCTATTTCTAGACCTAGATTCATCATCATCATCATCATGAAATGTGGCACAGTAAAGTGTCAGCAAATATGGCCTTCTCGTGCCAAGCCACTTTTTCAGTCCATGTATCATCTCCACCTGTTGCCTACTTATATGTTTCCCATTGAGCATTCCTATTGTTATAAGATGTTCAAGTTTTTTATCCGTTCTCATCCTTTGTCCCCAAAAAGTTGCCCAGTGTTTGCAACTTTTGTTCCTGAATAACTTTTATTTTGTGCTCCATTAGGGATTATTTCATCAAATTTTCTTGTAGTCCATCATATTTGGAGCATTCTTGGCTGAAGAACTATATACATTGAAAAAAAAAATAAAGCTTCAGAGAAAGCAAATAGCAAAATGCAGTAGACACAGTCAGCAACAACCATAAATCTATACTATTGTAGCCCCCATGGTTGTGTACTTATTTGTGGACTAGAAAGCACTTTGTTATTCCTAGAACAGCAGTATCCACAACAGACTAGGACTTGGGAAGTGAACTGAAAGTACAGAGGGCTTGACAACATTACTGGCTACCGGCTCTAGATCTAAGAACTCTCGACCTTTCTATCAATTTGTTTTGTTAAATAATAAAGTAGTTGTTTGTTCAAATCAGCCTTGTTTAATTGTATCCTAAATTGGTGACCCCTACGCTGAACTCTTAATACTTGGATCTAGATCTACGTTGCTTACACTTCTCTAGATCTACAACTTTACAAGCTTCATAAATCATGTCTCAACCTCAAGAACAAGATGATTCAACACAGGCAACAGATCTACTCTACGCACTAACGAACCAGTTATTGGCACTGCAGCCTGCGGCCACATTAATTCAGTTTCAATTAAACTGCCTGAATTTTGGACCACGTCCCCTGAAGTTTGGTTTGCAAGAGTGGAGGCCCAGTTTGGAACTAAAAATATTACACAAGACCAAACTCGATATGATTATGTGGTCAGCGCCCTTGACGTCAAAACCGCTGAAGAAGTCCAAGACGTTTTGGTTACGCCCCCTGATGCTGATAAATACGCCACCCTTAAGAAGGCCTTAATCAAGGCATTTGGGGAGTCGCAGGCGCAGCGCGACAGCGAGCTCCTTAACTTAAACGGTTTGGGGGACAGGAAGCCTACTGCCCTACTCTGCAAAATTAATGCTCTCAATGATGACCCCCAAACCTTAAAGAGGGCACTGTTCCTTTCAAACCTCCCAGCTGACGTACGCAGCATCCTGGCACGACAGTAATTTCAGTGATGTGGAAAAACTGGCAGAGGCTGCCGATCGGATTTGGGATGCGCGTTGTGCGGAGGTCCAACACATCACGCAGGCTGCTTACTACTCTTCTCCTACGACGGTTGAAGCTTTCATGAAACCAAGGACACAAACTCAACGTCGCTCGGGACCAAGAGCACAGCCAACAGTGTGTTTTTATCACCAAAAATTCGGCCCCCATGCACGTAACTGTCAACCTGGGTGTAAATTTTCGACCCTATTGTCCAAGCCTTCGGGAAACGACAATGCCAGCCACTAGGTGTGGCAGTTGCTGGCACCTCGCACCAACCAAACTTGCTGTCCGTTGTGGATCGTACATCCGGACTCTCTGCTCCTTGGTAGACACAGGAGCAGAGGTATCTGTGTACCTTGCTTCTGCGCAAAATCGACGAGCCCAATAGCCTACCAGTACTCTCATCGCGGCTAATGGCACATCTATTCATACATGGGGTAGACGCAGCGCTTCACTTGCGATTGGCCGCATGCGACAATATAACCACAAGTTCTACCTCGCTGACGTCACCCGCCCTATCCTCGGTGCAGATTTTTTCACAAAACACGGAGTCGCCATTGATCTTCGCGGCAAACGCCTATTGTCTCTCGACAATATTTCTATTCTCTTACGAGAAACCAAGTCTCCCCTAACTCTGGCAGGTTTGGGATTTCCCCTTCAGAACAAGTTTTCCAGCCTGCTTCAGCAATTCCCTGCACTCCTTACTCCACACTTTCATCACTCAACCAACAAACACGGTGTTGAACATCACATCGTCACACATGGATGGACCTCCAACTCACGCTCGAGCTCGTCGCCTGAATCTAGAAAAACTTGCTGCCGCCAAAAACGTGTTCTTACAGATGGAAGAAATGGGTATAGTGCGTCGCTCAAAGTCAGCCTGGTCTTCACCCCTTGATATTGTCCCTAAACCTAATGGAAAATGGCGACCATGTGGGGACTACAGGCGGCTGAATGCCTCAACTGATGATGACAGATATCCACTCCCACATATTCAAGATTTTAACAACCATCTTGCTAGTTGTAAAGTCTTCTCTAAGATTGATTTGATCAGAGGATATCACCAGATTCCAATGGCCCCATCATCCATAGCAAAGACAGCCGTGATTACTCCTTTTGGCCTCTGGGAGTTTCTCCGCATGCCGTTTGGCTTAAAAAATGCGGCCCAGTCTCATGGATGGAGCACTGCACGACGTGCCTTTTGCCTTTGTGTATCTTGATGACATCCTGGTTGTTAGCCATTTGCCCCAGGAGCACTCTCAACATCTTTAACAGTTGTTCACACTGTTGTCTGACAACGGACTGGTAATTAATAAAGCCAAGTGTATCTTTGGTGCTGATGAACTTGATTTTCTAGGTCACCATGTCAGCGCTGATGGAATCACCGCACTTGCTGAACAGGTAGTTGCCCTCGGTGATAGCAGAGCACCTCAGAACCGCTCAAGCCTACAGCGTTTCCTTGGCATGATTAATTACTACCATCGTTTTCTTCCAGGAATAGCTCCCATTCTTGCACCACGCCATGCTCAGGCAAGTGGCAAAGGACAAAATATAGAATGGACTAAAGAGTGTCAAGAGGCTTTCGACAGTGCCAAGGATGTTCTCAACAAAGCTGTGCTCTTACATCATCCTCAACCAGATGCTCCCACTAGCCTCACCGTCGATGCATTAAACACTGCAGTGGGGGTCGATCTTGGGTACCGCTTGCATTCTTCTCCAGAAAGCTGTCAGACTCTGAGAAGAAATATAGTGCTTTTGATCATGAATTGTTGGCATCCTATAGCGCCATAAAACATTTCAGACACTTTTTGGAAGGACGGCTATTTACCCTCTACACAGATCACAAGCCTTTAACATTTGCCTTAACCAGTCAAACTGACCGCTCTCCACGTCAAACTAGACATTTGTCTTTCATTGCAGAATTCACCACGACATTCAACACATCAAAGGCATATTCAATGTCGTGGCTGATACCCTTTCAAGACTTAATACAATAGGTATTACTGCGGACGCAACAAACCCCAATCACCTCAACTCTTTAACGACAGATCCTCCTGGGGGTGACTGCATCAACTTTGATCACCTCGCCAAGGACCAAGTTAACTCAGAGTGTAACGAAGTTAGACATTGTTTTGGTCTAGTTCCTTAATCATGCTATGTACCGTGTAGACCTAGATTAAGGCTACGCTTGTTTTCTTAATGGAATTTGTTAAGCATTCGTAGTTATAAGTAACTTACGGATTTTATAACTCGTTAAAATCTAGAATGATCGCCTATTATTAATTTTGTAGATCTAGTCTCTGGATTTATCTAGATTACTATCTTCTGGTTAATTTACATAATGACGGGCGACCTATTTTTAACTTGGCTCGCGATTGGGTGTCGCTGCCGTATTAGGCCACGCCTTTCTCACCTTTCTTGTAAAGGGTAGAATTTTCGGGAAATTCCCAGATGTGTGTTTTACTTATAAATAGAGCTCGCGTGGTTGTTAAAGGGGAGCGGAGAGAAGAGACCGAGAAGACAGAGCGGAGAGAAGACTTAGAAGACGGAGAGGATAGAATACTGGATTAAGAGAGAGTGAGCAATTTTGAGCAAAAGTTAGATCTACGATTTGTTTATGTTGGACATTGCCAATTGCACTGTTACTATTTTCGTCTGCTGTTGGATGTGAATACTGTTTCGTGTTGATTTCTTCATTTTAAGTTGAATAAACTTATTTTCTACTTTCTTCACACGACTTTTCACGTTTTCAAGATTTTAAAAGAACTCACAAGTCTCGCATCAGGAGTTTTATTCGTTTACTCGATTATTATTTCTGGTGTTTGTGACACAGAGGAAATGGCTTCGTATCGTACACCCACCACAGGGCTAGTACTCAAAGACGTTGATATTGGATCATTAACACTCTCTGCGACATTTCCATGGGGATTCCACGGCCAGTGCTTCCTACCTTTGGGCTAGACCAGTTTTCAACAAAATCCATGGCCTCTGTCACTCTGGTGTTAGGCCTACACAGAAGGCCATTGCGAAACGCTTCATGTGGCATGGCATGAAGCGTGACATCCGCTAATGGTGTAAGGAATGTCCAGAATGCCAGGCTTCCAAAGTACACCGTCATACACGATCTCCGCTCACAGAACGCTTGCCCCAATCACTAAGGTTCAGGAGTCTCCATGTAGACCTGGTGGGACCTCTTCCTGAAAGCCAAGGCATGACTTACCATTTCACCATCATTGATCGCTTCACTAGATGGCCGGAGGCAGTGCCCCTTCCTGACGCAGACGCTTCCTCCTGCGCCACAGCCCTTCTGCATCATTGGGTGGCGCAATTTGGAGTTCCTGAAGACCTTACTTCAGACAGGGGAAGACAGTTCACCTCTTCACTGTGGACCCAACCAAACAATCTTCTTGGTATTGAAGCCAATACAACTACGGCGTACCACCCACAGGCAAACGGAATGGTGGAACGTCTCCATCAACAACTTAAGGCATCACTGAAAGCTCAAACAACAAACTCTAACTGGTTTGCTGAGCTTCTGATGGTCCTTCTAGGCATTTGCTCATCCTGGGGGGTCGACCCCGGCTGCTCTCCTGCTTAACTTGTTTACGGTTCCACACTCCGCATACATGGGGAGTTCCTGCAACCCCGTGATGCACATACTGTTGACAGGGATGCAAGTTTTCCGATTTTGCAGGAATTCCGATTTTTTTAGCAATTTTCTTTGGTTAAAAAAGCAGGAAAGTTTGAAAATAATTGAGACTCAAATGTTACAGAAAAGCTCTAATCTTAAGATTCATAGAAAATGAAACACTTATTTGAGTTGTATAGCTGTGCCAGCCCTAGTACAGAGTTGTATCTGTCTTTTATAATTGGTCCTTCAAAAGTTCTGTAGGGGCAGTTATAAAGTTTTCCTGCTTTTAGAGCATAAGCCGCTTGCATCCCTGTGTTGAACCAGACTTTCCTTTCCTGAAACATCTCCAACAAACTATGCGCTCTTGGCAACCCCCTGCACGGAAATTCCATGGATACCACCCTGTCTATGTTCCCGCAAGCTTTGCGTCATCCGATTTTGTCTACGTGCGCAGAGACTCGCACAAACATCCTCTCCAGCGTCCTTATGACAGACCCTATCGTGTTTTAAACAAGAATGACAAATATTTCACTGTGGAGGTTAAAGGACGCTCAGAGACAATCACAATCAACCGTCTCAAGGCTGCTTTTGTCACCCAACTGACCACCTGCAAGGACAACACACCAGCTCCTGGAAACCACCCTTGGCAGCTCCACCAGGCTCTTGGCCTGAAACTGTCCCTCCTGCTTCTTCAGCTCTCCCCTCCGGTAACATTCCTGGTCCCAGTACAGCTACCCGCTCTGGCAGAATCTCGCGTTGCCCCGCTAGATTCCACTGATAATAGAACGATTACCTTGATCGCTCCTACAGTTGGACTATATCCCGCTGGAAGGGGGGTTATGTAGCGCCCATGGTTGTGCACTTATTTGTGGACGGGAAAGCACTACGTTATTCCTAGAACAGCAGTATCCACAACAGACTAGGACTTGGGAAGTGATCTGAAAGTACAGACGGCTTGGCAACATCACTGGCTACCGGCTCTAGATCTAAGAACTCTCGACCTTTCTATCAATTTATTTTGTTAAATAATAAAGTAGTTGTTTGTTCAAATCAGCCTTGTTTAATTGTACCCTAAACTATCTTGAGGCTCAAAAAATGGGATAGGCATTCCCAGGATTTATCCTGAATTCAGGATTTTTTTTCCATTTTGAATAAGAGAAATCGTGATCTGGATATACACAACTCATATGAGGTCAAAAATGTTTTCTTGTAAATTACTTTGGAAAAGCAAAGCTTACAGCTGTATTGACTTTATTTTTACTGTTTGTATGAATTGAAATAATTAAGAGCTAAAGCAATGTTTTAAAATGTTTTGTAATACTCTCCCTTACCTCAGGATTTTTTTTTCACAAGTAGTGCCCACCCCTGCCCTCATAATTATGAGTTAATGACACAACTACCGTTATCCCTGAAGTTATGTGCAGTGGCTAAAACTTCTTGCTTAGTTGTGGTTGGTGTGTTACATCCTTTATATTACCATTCTAAATAATAACTCTTTTCACAATCAATTCTTAACCATTTTTAGAATCGAGAAGTGCGAATTGCTTCAACACTTTTGGGTTTCCAAGTTTTTACATCAAACTTGGATAAATACATACGTTTCTCTGTTTTTTTTTGTCTTGTCATTTAGAGAGGATTTAGAGTGGTTACAAGCATAGGTTTTTTTGAGTAACTGATACTCTGAGCTTTGGAGAAAGTTTTAAGCTAGGTAATCAAGAAAATCATGCCTACTGTCTTATGCTGCCATGTATATCATTCTGTTGTTTGATCTCATTTAAATGAAGCTTAACCTACATTTTCATCTCCAGATTCGTCGCAATCTTGCTGCAACTGGGCACACCCCAGATGATCTCCGTATGGCTATGGCCTCAGTGGTCGAGCAAGCAAGCCGGCGACCTTTGACATCTGACACTAATAACACTAGCGGTGGAAACTCTAACAACATGAACCAGATCTTCCTAGAACACATGAATGCCAACAGGGACAGAAGGCTTGGCAGAGGTGCCGGTGATGGTGGGGCACACTCTAATCGGGTCAGGCATCCTGCTGGAAATGGCAGCGGGCGAGCATCGCCGTACTATGCCCCGCCACATGACATAGAGGACAATGGCTACAGCGGTTCAACACGGGGATCTCCTGCAATGGTTCACGCGGATGGCTTAACAGCCGATTATGGTGTCTTCAATCAGCACCACCATGGACACCACATTGAAGAAGATAGGAGGTCGCATGGAAGTGGACGCAGTGGTAGAAGTCAGGGACACAGAAATCCATCTCCTCGACCTCACAGTTTTAGGGGAGATAACCCCATGGCTTATACTTATTATGGAAATGTTGATGAGCCCACGCCAGCCCCTGATCCAGCTGTGACGGCTTCTGCACCAAGCTATGAGGATGTGGTCACTGTCTCTCCACCCCCTTCCTATGAGGAGGCAGCCACAGGGAAATATGATCCCCGGCCAATGTGAGGACTTCATGTGCTCCTTGAGCATAGCTCGTTCTCCAAAGATTGCCTACATCAGAAACTTGTGCTGTTGTGAGCACACCCTTGGCTAGAGCTAATCTGGAATTTTTATTAAATTTTAATTTACTGTATCTTAAGTGTAGGCTTGCAAGAAGCTATACAAATGTCCTAGCAATGTAGGTCTCTCTGTGAAGCTTACACCTCACTAGGTCACTTGGTCCTTACTGAAAATAGCTTATTAAGCATTTTCTTTCTCATGTAATGTAACCTTAATTTATTAAATTGGCCATGCAAAGACCTAGAATGTCTGTTTTTATATTTTTCAAGAGCGATATTTTATTTTGGTTATATATTTTCTCTGTACTTAGCTTATCGCAGTTCCTTTACATTGTAGAAACATTTATGCACAGTTGTGGAATTGATCAAGTTCCTGGCATTCTTTGATACTTCAGTCCTTGTAATGAACTGATATCAAACATTCATGAAGCTGAGGCTGCAGTGGATTGATCAAGAAGCAAGAGATACAACCTACTTTTAGAAGACAGTTTAGCAGTTAGATCTGACTGGCAGGATAGAAGTTAAGATTTAACTTGTGTATTTCTTTAAAAAAATGGAACAGTTGGCTTATTTGTTCCAACAAAGTGTTGTATGAATTTGTTTTAAACACTGTACATGGGAGCACACCATGGATAAATATAAGTTTCCAAATGTTTCAGGACTTAAATCAACCTTTTGTAGGGTTTTTTTGCTCAAGAACTTTGACAAAATCTACTTGCGGTTGAAATTTGTCAAAGATGATCATTTAAATATTGGCCAGTAATGTTTCCGTTTTATTCTGAACTTAATCAGAAGGCTTTGTGAATTTGGCTAAGACACTGAAATGATGTTCAAAGAAGTCGTTTTTTTCTGTAAGTCAAATGCTTAGTATTTCATGGCGGTGCATCAGTACATAAGCGTAATACATTAATCTGTTATGATCAATTTTCAAAAAGTGATGTGTTATTGTTATATGCTGATAATGTTAATATAATTTTATCATGTCATTATGCCTCTGATTTTTTGGCTATAAATGACAGAGACAAATAAATTTATCAGTACATGTGTATAATATTGCATGGTCATTTTTATGTAATCACTTCTATAATAACCAAATATTTGTTTTAAACTTTATTATCACTGAAATAGGTAATTTATGATACATTCTGAACTTGTGGCAAACTGTGTTGTTGTTGAGATCTGGCAGCAATATCTGAGTCAGGCGTCCCTGTTGTGATTTACTATCTCTTGTATAGAAAACCCTTTCTTGGCAGATTATTTATTACACAAAAAAAAGTGACGGCTGCCCTAGAGAAGACATCATTAAGATTTGTACAGCATATTGTGCTTGTATATTTTCTTTTTCTTGCTTAGAGACTGAGTAAGATGTATCTATGTCTGATTTAAAGAATTCTCCCTCATCGTCGTTCACTTTATTACTTCTATCTTAACTTTGGAGGGTTGTTTGACAGCAGTTGCTGAAATTCTATCTTGATATTTATGGGGTCTAAATGACTTTGAGTGCTTTACAATTTCATGGCATCATACCAAGAATGCAAGGTCAAAATTATAAGTAAAATAAAACAGTAAGTTCTGTAAAGCGTGACTTTTTCATAGCTTATAATCCACGAAAATGCTGTAAGCACTTTATTTGGGTTACTGGACAGGCCATTACCAAACAAAATATCTTCTGAACTCAGAGCAGTAGCAGCAACAGCGCATTACTCCAGCACACTGACAAGATCTTCCACTGCCCATAACTGGGTACTCATTTTATGCCTTGATTAGGCTAGGGCTAGGAAATGGTGTATAGAGTCTAGGGCTTGGACTGACATGGGAGCTCTCAGCCAGAGAGCCACGTGTCTATAAAGATTTATAGTGCTGTCAGCCTAGCAAAAACTGGTTCTAGGGACAATCTGTGAAAGGAATTTTGTATAAGTTCTTATTGTCATAAAAAGTTATAATTATTTTCTAATCATTTTTTTTTAGTCAGTGAAAATTTTTTAGATGCGCTATATTTTCAGGAAGTTGTAAAAACTATATAATACCAACGATTCTGCAATTATGTTGAATTGTATCGCATTCTGTCCAAATGAGTCGTAAGTCGAAAGGCTTAGTTTGGAGATATAAGGCTTTTAAAGTTTAGTGGGTGTCCAAAAGTGAAAAATTTTTTTTATGTTAAATATTGACGCTAAAACTATTTCTAAACAGTTTTGATGCCTAGTTAGTGTTTGAATTTAATTTTTTAGTTGTTTAATTTTAATTGGTATGATTGCTATGTCCTCAATACCTTTATAGTCGTCTAAACTTTAAATGCTGTTTTCTCCCCTTTCTGAAATTTCAATAGCCCTAAATTTGTCGACATCAAATGGCTATAACTTCATACAGAAGAACGATAGAGTTTTACTGTGATACCAACACCTGACTAGCTTTCAATTTCGACTTAAGACTCATTTGGACTGGTTGCAAGACAATTATGTGTACAAAGATTTCAGTCAGTATATGTTTTCATAGGTAGAGAAAAAGGACTTTGTTTGGGTTTTGGGTTTTTATACAGTTTGTATACTCAAAGTGAACTTTACCTAGGCTAATTCAACTTCTCTACATCTGTTCAAATTCAGAAACAAGTCTCTGTGTGGATGGTTTTTTTTTCTGTTTTTTTTTTGTTTCCAAAACAGAAACTAACAAGACTCATCCATTGTTTTTTTTACCTTTATCCATCCCCACCTCCTCCATCACATTGAGAACCATGCCTTTCAGTTTGATTTTATTTTATTTTCCGTTTGGCTTATATTGAAGTCTGGCCTGATCACAGTTGTACAAGTAATATTGAAGTTTTTATTTTAGCTATATTTTTGTTAAAAAACTTTTATACTAGATCTAGATTAGTGGTAAACTTTTTGAGCCCTCAAGGGAAGAGTCCTAAAGTACGGCTTTGTTGTTGGTGTAAATTTTTTTCAGCTTTTGACCAACCTGAAGAGGTTGTGAAAAAAGCCTTGTCCATGTTGAAGTTATTATGTATCCACTAAAAGTCAGCACCGTAGGGGAAACTCTGCTTAAAGTCAACACTGTTTTGTATTCCTTAATATTGAAATATTTCAAGTCATCTCTTGCTGAACTCTTAGTATTTGGGGGTCAAGGTCACGTTTTAACAGAGCAATTCTAGAGAAAGAATTTAATCCACAGGGTGTAACTCTCCATTTGAAGTAGTTTCTAGTATTTTGATACTTTTTAAACATCACATAATGTGGCGTCCCATATACTAAAAGTAAAGATAAAAAACAATTTGGACTAGACCATAATTTGTAATTTCAGTACTTTACTGGGGGTGCGACTTCATCTCATGATACAATTTAAACGCCACATTAGGTGGTGCCCGTACACAATGAATTAAAATCAACATACTTTTTCCAGACCAAGGGTGTTCACTAGATCCAGATTCTACTCTACTGGGCCTTTTGGAAATATCCTATAGGATGTTGATACAATATAGTTGTTCTAGCTTGCACATTTGTTGTTATTATAATACTATTTATATATCGGTTTGTAATAACTGTTGCTTGTTGATAAGGGTTACTGTTTGATTGTCATAAAGTCTTTGCAGCTGATGATGCTTGCGATAGCAAATGGGGATAACTTTAGATTCTACAGCAGGGCCGCGGTTTTAAAAAAAGAAATACTCTTCCACTTAAAGCAAGAGTTCCGACTTCTTGCACTATTTTCAGCATTTTAAAAAGCAGGAACAGTCAAAACATTTCTAAGTTACCTTTTTTCAAGAGTCATGCTTGTCTGGCTGTTGATGAGTTTTAAACTATAACTCAATGAAACAGATCTTGGCTCATTTAAAAAAACAGAAAGAGGACATGTACTTAGTTTGAAATTGTAAGGAAAGAGTCAAAAGGAGTTCTTTTGTAGCTGTTTTGAAGTTAGTCATTTGTGTGTGAAAGATTTCAAATTCAAAATAATGTATCTGAACCAATGCCAGGCAGCGCACATGTACTATATACGGAGCCTTTAGAAGTGTCCTACTTTTTGTATGTGTAAGCTGCTGAATTTGCATTAATGTATGATTCTAAATAAGCACTATACTTTTTTAACATGAAAAATGGTCTTTTTATGTCACTAAATTTTCTTTTATACACCAGAATTACCTAAATATACTTTATTTATAACCATAAAATATTTTAAATATTTTACAAGATTATTCTGGGTCTATTTTACAGGTTCACCTCACCTTTTTTAAAATCTTTATTTGTTGGTTGTTTTTTTTATTCAATGAAATCGATTGATGGAAATGTTACTTGTACTCTACAAGTTTTCCTGCTGAAAGCTTGCAAAACAGCTCCAGTCCTATATAGTTTTTGCCAGTATTTTTTAAACCTTACTCTGTGTTATAGGACTTTTCATGTTTTGGCATTGATGTACAATAATTACACACATTTTTTTGTGAGGACGCAGGATACAAAGCAGACAAGTAAATGGCATGAAAGTTTGTTTCACTTGATCATACCCAAAGTTAAATGTTTCACTCGATCATACCTAAAGTGTAATGGATCACTGTTTGTTTTTCATCTTTCTTCTGTTACTGAGAAATTAAATAGACAACTTATCACCATTATACAAGTCAGTAGGATTTCTACCTTGTATACTACAAAGGCAATATTATGTTTAAGGTTATTTTTTTAGGGCTTCCAAAGATATACATTGCAGATTGCCTAAAGCTATTATATACATAAGCCTAGTTGTCCGACCCAAGTAAATAATACTATCAAATTTTTTGTTGGCGAAAGAAGTACAAAAATGAGGCAACATAAGTCCACCTTAAAATGGTGCTTGTTTCAATTTAATGTTGTACACAGACAAGTGTGTACTATGGTTATGCAAGATATACTTAATAAGTACATTTCTGGTTTTTTGTGCTTACAAATGATTTTTTAACCTTTCTATACTAATTTTTTTGCTGCCATTTTATTATTTGAATGAAATGTTTTTGATGGAATATGCCCAAGTAACGTAACACAAGTATGTCAGAAGCAGTGAAGTTACAACAGGTTTAAAATATATACAGTAGAAGTTGCCCAAGATGGTCATTGGAGATCAATTACGATTGTGGTTGTGATGAACAGGTGATGGTGTTGGGCAGTATGCTTTTAAAACTGGAAAATGCATTGTGTAAGGTTTCTGTTTTATTATAGCCAACAAACTCTTCCTACGAGTTCCCATTTGATTAATTTAAGCAAATAGTTGATAAGCTTAGGAATGCAGTATAAGCTTAGTAAAAAGTTGTCCTGAAAAGGACAGTTAGTTTGAGAATTTTTAATTCAAGCTCTGGTTATCAAGATCAATCACACCTGTAACACTGCCTATGTTGACAGACTTGATAAACTGTGGACCAGTTGCCTATGATAGCTGCTACCTAGATCTAACCTCCATATGATGACCACATCTTAACTAGCAACTAAAGCCTCTAATCAAGATGAACCACAGGTAAACAACAAAGCACAAGTGTGGAGGGGTACGCTACTGCCCAGCCTTGTCACTATCTACACACATTTCACCATTTTATTTGTAGGTTTACATCCCAGGTAAAAATATAAAAATTATTGAGTATGGAGGTGTGGGGAATGGGGATGGAGGGGCAGTCTGGAGTGATGTACTAGGCCGCTAATTAGTTCTTGTTAGGTCAAGAAAGGTCGCAAGGGATAGGTTTTTCAGAAAAGATTTGAAGAATACATTGTAATGAAAGTTAAAAAAGCTGCTCGCTGTTACGCTGGTTCTGTATTTGGCTAGGCAGGTTTGACTGTATTACGAGCCTAGTAGGCCTTTCAACATGTGTTTTATTTACTTTTATATGGATGCAGATTTTTGCTGGAAATCTAATTTTTCTTACAATATCCTGCTTTGTTTCTTGAAAACAATTGTTGGTTTCCCACCTGTTTAGCTGTAGTGTGGTAGGTTTTCAGAAATGAATTCATATTCTGATCTTTCTCTTAGTTAAAGAAAAGTCACAAAATGTAGCATTTGGTTTGATATGTAAGTAAAGATAATAATATAGTATTGGTGACTGTTCCTATATTTTTTGTACAGCAAGTACAGTGGAATCCACTTAAAGTCAACACCTTTCAGGGAAACTTGTTTAAAGTCAACTCTGTTTTGCAGTCCCATTTTGTTTTTCTTTATCTCTTTGTAATGGTTAAAGTCAACACATTTTTCTGGTCCCGAGGTGTTGACTTTATCAGGATTCCACTGTATATCAAAATTTCTGTTGGCGCAAGTGCAGCAACAGTCCCAATTGGTCTTTTGTGTATTTAACAGAGATCTTGAAAAATACCTTGGTTTTTTTTTTTTTTTATAAGTTGCTTGTATCCCTGGCAAAACAATGTCCAAGGCATTTTTTTATCTATTTGAAATAAACCATCATTTTGCCAATATACTTAAGGTCAATTTCTATTTGTGTTTTCTTCTTGTTCAAAAGAAACTGGCTTTTAAACATGTGTAGCATGGACTGTCTTTTACTTGGTGGTGAGGTTTGAACGTCTATCCCATGTTTTAACTCATACATGTTGCAATGAGTTCTCTACATGTGATATCCAATCACATTTCAGGGATGCAAGTTTTCCGATTTTTGCAGGAATTCCGATTTTTAGCTGTAATCTTTAGCTAAAAAAATCAGGAAGTTTTATTATAATTAATAAATAAATGAAAGAAAATTGTCCAAAGTTGAGATGTACAGAAAATCTAACACTTTTTTTTGGATCGTACAGCTGTAAAGGCCCTATTACAGAGGTGTATCTACCTTTTTTAAGTTTATATATCAGAGATTCTCCAGTGGCAGCTGTTGGTTACCAGTGCCGAGTGTAGCACTTTATAGAGGTCTTAAAATTTTCCTGCTATTTCTACATGATGCGCTTGCATCTCTGACATTTGTATTGCAGCCAGTCCAAGTGAGTCGTATCTCTCTCTTTCTCTCAGTTTACATGTGAACAGACAGCAAACATATGCACGCACATACTCTCTTTCATTCTGAAATTTTTCCTTGTCTTCACATCAAAAGACATTAAATTGACAACCTAAGATAGGCAGATGATACTGTTCTGCGGTCAAAGAAGAAAGTGAAAAGTATAGTCTTATTAAAATGAACAAACATAAAGAAAAGCAAAGTCATGATCCTTTCTCATGAGAAAAAGGCCCCAGCCAAGGCAACAAGTAGAGTAACTCTTGAAAATATTTGTACACAGTGTAACCCACCAAATGGCATCCAACCGTTTCGCAGAAACGGAACCCAGATGATGATGGTATTGAAAGAGTTCAACAGAATATTGTTGAGTTCAGCTCAACAAAATACAAGTCTCGGCATAAGTTTATGCATTTGTAAGAGTTAAAAAGTAAAGAAAAAATCTTAATGTTTGAACAATACTATATTATAAATAATCTTTGAATGTGATGTATCTGATCAATTTGGGTCTGGGTACAGCAAAAACTATTTTCCTCAGTAGAATCAGGCTAAGATAAACGTTGCAGACCTACATATATGTGTGCGTCTATTTACCTGGTATGGTTTGAGTGAAAATATCCTTCGTCATGAAAATAAAAAGGCGATAAAAAGTTAAATGATAACTTCAAATTATAGAAAAATAAGACTGAGCCGTAAGAACTGAAAACCAATGTTCAGAATACAAAAAGCTTTGGTGCCTTGAGATTTCAATCAAAAGGTGATTTTTTTTTTCAGCGCGTTGATTTTTATGTTTGGACAACTAATAGAACTAAGTGATAAAGAAATATAGTCCATAGAACGCATAAGCACAACGAGATAAAGAGAGAGAGATAGATAAAGGATGTGGGGAGGGGGGGGGAAGCGCACAATTGAATGGTGCACATTTAGAATGAACCATAGGTATAAAACGGTGTACCAGATGTTGACAGCGTCCGGCCGTTGTTATAGAGTTAAGGACGTTTTCTTTAACATTGAGGTCATAATTTTTTCAAGTTTTCCTGCTTTTTTAGTTAAAGAAAAGTGCTAAAAAATCGGAATTCCTGCAAAAATCGGAAAACTTGCATCCCTGCTGTGCTTTTTTCACTTCAAAATTAGGTTATTGCAAGTTTCTACTGACTGGAATCCCTAATGTAAATGTAAAATTAAAAAAATTACAAGTTCAAAGCTACGCTGCCAGATTCATCATCTTCTTCATCCAGTGCCGTGCCGCATGGCGTTGGCGATCATGCCCCTCCACACATCACGCTTTCCTGTCATTTTGATCATTTCTACCGTAGAGCCCACTCTAAGCCAAGACGCCAGCTCGTCAGTCGTTTTCTCTGATAGTCTTCCTCTACCACGCCTCCCCATAAACATTCCAGTGGTCACAAGGTGTTCCTGTCTTTCTCTTCTCATGATATGGCTGAAAAAGGTAGCTTGTCCTTTTCTTATTTTATTTGTTAGTGCTCTTTTGGTCTTTGTTTCACTTAAAACTGTATCGTTTGGTTTATTTCGCAGTCCTTGGTATTCTCATCATTCTTCGTAGGAAACACATTTCTGTCGCCTCTAAGTCTAACCTGCCTTGCGTTTGTTTTGATATTATCCAGGTCTCACATCCATACATCAATATGGGTTCGGTGTAGCATTCTAGGACTTTTTCTTGTTTCGATCGACATGTGTGGGTTTGTCAAGATGTTTTTCATTCGTTTAAACATAGTTTTGGATTGGGCTATTCTTGATGAGATTTCTGTGGTGTCTCTGCCATCGCTTGAAATAAGGGCTCCTAAATATTGAAACTGGTCTCATTGTTGGAGTTTGGTGTCATTTATATATATATTGATGTTTGGGGGTGTTTCTTTGCGGCTGACTACCATGGTTTCGGTCTTTTTGCTGTTTAATTCAAGCCCTCTCTTTTGACTTTCTTCTCTGACAATATCAAAGAGACGTAAGTCTTTTGTGTTTTCTGCAATAAGGACAATGTCATCGGCATATCTCAATTTATTAATGATTTGCTGCCAGATAAGTGTATGAAAAAAGAGAAGTGATCATGTTACACCTTTACTGAAAGAGCTGCATTGGCTACCAGTTAAACAGCGCATTGGGTATAAAGCAACATCTATTGTATTCCAATGTTTAAGTCTCCCAAATTATCCAACCTATTTGAGTACTATGTTTACACCTTACAGTTACACTCCTACAAGGACTTTAAAGTAAAAAAAATTGTTAGCCAAACCTAGAATAAATAGGAAACCTAAGAGAACAGAGCTTCTACATTCCAGGGCCCAGATGTCTACTCTTCTCACTGCAAAAGTCTGAATCTTTATCTAGATTTAAATCAGTTCTGAAGACATAATTGTTTAAAAACTTAGTCATTAGCAGAAATTAGGAACTTAAAATTTACAAATTACCTTTTCCATGATTTTGCACTTCATATAACTTATTTTTATCTTTCAATTGATTTTTCAATTTTCAATTGTCTACATTATCCATGTTTCGTAAACTTGTAGTTTTTATTTTGTGAAGCCCTTTGAGACTTCATTTTATTGTAAAAGGTGCTATATACATCTAGATATTACTACTATTATTATTACTAATGTACATAGTATGGCAATGGTAAACTACACCTGCATTTTACACAAAGAATTTTAGAAACAGCTGTTGTACGTGTATAAATATAAATGAATGTTTATTCCAGTATGCATTCAATTTTATGGACAAAAACAAATCAAGCATGCATTAGAGTGACAAATATAGACATAGGTTTAAGTAGGACATGTAACTAATAACAGAAGAAAACTATACCTTCTTGATAAATTATGATTTATCTTTGCATTGATTGTTAAAGGCTTTCTCTTTTTCTGACTGATTGAAGTGATGTTTTTAGTCTTCTTACTTTATAAGATTTCCATCAACGCTATGATAAATGCAGCAAATTTAATTGCTACAAGTCACACTGAAGGGCATACCTTAATACAACAGGCTTTTCCTTGATGCCAACATTTTGCAGTTGTTGTTGGTGAATAACATTATACTAGATTTCAGTATCTGCCTTTTGTTATTGGCCTGGCAAAAAGGGCTTATCTCATTTTGACATGCGCATATTGCTTTGTTTATAAGATCACTGCTCCTCATACTATTCCTAACTGCAAAAAAATTGGGAAAATAAAAAACATATCTCAATAAAAGAAACTTGGGTCTGAGATTGATCATTCGGAAAGTAAAATATGAGATATGCTATTAATAATAATAAATGACTTTTATATAACGCTTATGGCGATGTTCAAAGTGCTTTACCCTAGTGCATTGTCGATCTGTAATGAATTTGTAACAGAACTGAAATGTGCTATTATTAACTGACCACACATAACTCAGGTCCAGAGTAACAGAGCTGGGTGTTAAAATTTTCACCTGCAAAGGTGTTTCTTATTTGAACAAGACACTTTTTTAAGCTTCCAAACGTCAAAATGGTCATAAAAATGGGTGGAAAGAAATAAAAACTTTTGTTGATTCAAAATGTGGGCAAAATGAAGAACATAGAACTTTTAATGGCCTTTTCTCACCAAAAAAAAAAGGATTTTCAACTTTCAACTCAATCCCTTTGGGCGTAGATATTTCAGCTTCTTATATTGATCTGACGTTTAGAATTTACCACAAACTTGATGACTGCCCCCGCCCCCCTCTAAAAAAACTGCTCATCGACAACAGGGATATCAATAGATTTTTAGTTTTAAAACCATTGTAACCGGTACATCGTACAGATTACAAATGCTTGTAAAATTCTTAACACTGATGTCGCATTTCATAAGATCACATTGTCTGCTATGTTGTCAATGTCGTATACAGAGATGAAAAAAAAGTTTTTAGATATAGGAGCTACAAGAAAGCAAAAGAGAGATTAACTGTTTAAGCCCCGTGACTCGCTCACAGCGGCTCAATGGTAAACAATAGAGTCCCAAGAGCCGTTGTCACTGGCTCCGTCTAAATTTAGATCTCGGGACCAAGCAAAAGTACAAAACTAACATTGTTTGGTACAAAATGACTCTGAATGGTTAATCGCAACATTCGATTTGTCTTTGTGATTTTACATTTAGATCTAGAGGCAGTTAGTTTCGTTAAAGTAAAGTAGGTGCAAAAGTGGTTGTAGTAGAAGGCGTTCAGCACTGTGGGACTCAATCAGTCAAATAGAACGAATTTAACGTAAAAGCAAAAAAAAGAGAGAACAAGTAGCAAAAGGAGAAGCAAGACAGAAAGAGAAATTTTCTTAAATGACTATAATAATATCACTCATTCTATTCAACACTGTTTAACATTACCTTAAATAGTGCAACCTGTTCTCGTTGATATCGCCATTTTCATTGACATTTAAACATGAAACACAGAAGTAAAAATATTTTAAAATGCTAAATTGTAAGAATGAAACCCCCCCAAAAAGCAAAACAAAAAAGTAAATAAGCTACAAAACAAGGCAATATAATAAAAATGTAACCAAGCTATTGAAAAGAAATAAAAAAAAACACAAACACACAAGCAAACAAAAAAACCATAGTATATCCACTCTACTATGGATTCTTTCCACAAACTTTGAAATGCCTATTCTTAATATACAAAAGATAAGACTATAAGCATTTCTGTACACAACTTATAATATGGATAAAAACAAAATCAAATGAGACCCAACACCGTGAGGATGAAACTGGAATTAAAGTTCAAAGAAATCATAGGGATGAATATGAAATAGTTGCTTTTTGTTGGGAGTTACATATAGGCCTTTTTTAAATCTATCCAAGATATATGTTAGAGGTGTCAACTTTGAAACCCTACAAAGATGGCATTAGAAGGAGGATAAAAGTTATAAAAAATAACCTGAAAAAAAGTTATATGAGGGCTACAAAAATGTCTTTTAACTCAGAAAAAAAGGTAAAGTAAAAGGCAAAAAAAGAAAGAAACTGCGCCTTCTAAGAAAAAAAGTCCAAGAAAAGAAAACTTTAACCTGACAGGTGATAAAGGAAAAAAATTACATTATACATGTAACATTTTTCTTTACATTTTCTATAACATTTTTCAACAATTTTGGTAAAGCGGTTAAGAAAGACAGCTATGAAAGAAAATCTAATACAAGACATTCTTCTATATGGCAAGATTTTGAGGTAAGCACAATGAGTGAAACATAACACTTGTATGAACGAAAAGTTTTGTAAGTACAAGAGACACAGTCACTTATGCAAAAAAGCCAATAGATAAAGAAATATTGCCACACTCTTGCAACGTTATAGCTGGGAACTAGAGCAGTAGCAATAGTAATCGTATAGCTACACCTCAAGGTTATATTTGTTGATTCAGGCTACCAGGTCTTCATCTGAACTAAAAAGCGACCAGACTACAGTGAAAACATATTTTTAATGTACCTTTTGTGACTACCTTCTACTTAGGCTAAATTTTATATTCATAATTGAGAGCAACCTGAGTGCTTTTGAACAAGCGACACTTATTTGAATACTGATTGTTTTGCGCTTACAGAATCTAAATTGCATTACTGTATTTAGATCTTTTGAAGTACTGGTACACTACACAGAAAAAAAGGCTGTGAGTTAAAAAAAAAACAAGAGAAAAAAGAACTAAACAAACTGAGACGCTGTTACAGTTAGTCAAAAAAGATATTGTTGAGGCAAAGAAAAATTAGGGTTGAACATTGTACATAGCATTATAATTTAACTAATTTTCTCAATTATTGGAAAGATATCAAATCACCAAACTTCACACCATACCACTCAATAGCAATGTTCTTCAATTTTCAACAGTAAAAATTACACGGCATAAAAATTGAAACATTAAAATCTAAAATTTTAAACTAATTTTATCAACTTGTTGTCTTTAAAAATATGGCTTGCGAAAGACTGATTACGCATAGGATGTGTTAATACAATTAACATGTAAAATAACCATTTCCATTCTTTCATCAAATCATTGATTATATATTGTCAATTAATAAACGAAGTGAATAATAATAATATTACAAAATATTAATATCATTCTTTGCAATTGAAAAAAGTAACTTAAACAATGAAAGCACCAAAACACAGGTATATATATATATAATTTTGTGATTGTTCAAATGCAGTAGAAAACATTGCAGAGCGTCTATAACCCAGACAAACAATACAGCAGCAGTGACACATAGCATTGTATAAGTTCTCTCAAGCTGGTCCTACTGAGCCATATGCTACAACTTTACTAGCTACAAAGCTGGAAGCTCAGATAGGGAGAAAAAGGGTTAGATCTGTTAGACATGCACAGAATCAAGCAAAAACATGCATCAAAACTTATTAAGGCAAAACTCAGAGCTGTTTTAAAGCTCAAGATAAAACAACCAAATTTTACTGCCATCCATACATATTTAATGACATCAAAGTTAAAGGATTTCTGAAAAAAAAAAACCAGGACTGTAAATAATTAGTGTCATTCAGAATCCTTATGATCTTACTACTCTAATGGGAGATAATAAGTTTTTCACATTCAAATTTTAAGACAAAAAGTAAAAAGAAATACACAATCAAAAATCTAATTTATGCAATCATGAATGCCTTAATAAGAGACAAGCTTATACATACATTTTCTGTAAAACATTGTAGGATTAACTTTTTACAGATAGTTTTTCAAACCTCAAATACTTAAGATGGTTAAGCTTTTTATAGTTATTGTGACAACACAAAAGAAGAGAGTGATACAGCAAAGTAAAGTTGTCAACATGTTTTCAGGAAGCAAAACATGGTATGCAAATAAAATTGTCATTAGAGAGATAGGCCTATTTCTCTAGGTGACATATTGTCATGATTTACAAATTTTTTTTTTGTAAAATCACTGAAAAAACGTAGTGATTATCATTCCTCTGATGTTGGTGTTTGCTGAATTTCCAATGACTGACTTATTTTGATGCTACTTTTGAAATTCAGGCTGCTAAATATCATTTGTTTGGAAAATGCCCTACATGACAAGACCAACTATTCTTATAGTATGGAACAGTATGTAAATATTAACATGATAAATTCATTAAATATAATAACTAAAATTTTAAGCAAGTTAGCAAGGTTACTGTATAAAACATGTTTAGTTCAGCTGAAATCAAAATTAAATTAATTTTGAACAATTCGAAGTTAAAACAAAAAAAATTCCTTCTTCCTCAAATTAACAAAAACCCTGCTATTAATTCAAGCCTTCCCATATCTATTACAGCAATTACTTTAACTAATTTGAAACAATCCGAAACATATCCCAGTAAATCTATTTAGCAGCAGATAAACAATATCACCCTGAGAGAATTCATAATAACAATAACAGTCAAATTCTCTTGTCATTCTAATTAATGTATGAGCGTAAATTTGAGGAAAGAAATAACAGCATTCTCGTCATGATATCCCAAAACACCAGTGGCACTGAATGCCCCAGATTTAAAAGTTAAGGGTTTTTCAAAAAGTTTGAAGAAGCAAGTGATACAGAAGTCAAAACCCTGCAAACAAAAAAATTGGTGCTTTAAAAAAATAATTCAGAAATTGACTTGTAAATGGGCAAAACGTACTAGGCAGGGTAGGAAGTTTCTCCTTCTTCTTTTGTAAACCATCAACAAAAGAACTGAGCCATTTCCCCTCTTTTTGTATTCCCTTCATTACTCCTTTAAAAAAAAAAAACCCACCAAAATTTTAAAAGAAATGGTAGATTAAACATATTGTCACTATGTTTAACTTTTATGAGGCTGAAAAAATAGGTTAATTAGTAAAAAGCCAGCTTTTGGTGCAGGATTGTTTTACTTTGTCAACATTTTATAATAATGTTGAGAACCATTCCATTTAATTCTAATGCAACCAGCGTGAAGTAATAGATTTATCAATTTTAAAACCCAAGCATTCTCTGACTATGATGACTTACATCTAGTTACCTGAATTGCCAGTTTTTGAAATTCATGTAAAAACCACGCACAACTGAAAAAATATAACTCTTTCATGTCACCATCGCTCACAACTTAGACTAAAAAACTTGGGCCCTGAACAGCTGCATAAATCAGTTTGGGTTGAAAATATTATGTTTCAAACGCCACCATTAGATACATTTTACTTTTGAAATATTTTATTCAAAGTCTGACTTGGCAACAATCTTTTCTCACAGGATTAGAGTTATATCATTTTTAGTTTAATACAGAGTACTTTGTATTTATCCTTTTTAAAATTTTTTGGGTCTAAAAGTTTGATATGAAATTCATTTTTTATTTATACTTGCAAAATGAATATGAGCATCTCTTCAACCTGAAATCAAACATAAAGCAGTCTGCAAAAATAATTTGTGTCAATGGCTGTGCTAAAGTTGGTACAATTTGAATGGGAAAAAAAACCCCAAAGCAATCAATACCACTCTAACAATATACATGTTCTTTCTACAGCATTTGTTCTGTTTGGAAAAAAATTTTTCCCTCTTGTGTTCAAATACTCTCCAAACAATACCTTCACACCTGGTCTCATCTTTACAAAAAACTCATTAAATTTTATTCATTAAAAAACTAGAAAAAAATTACAAAATGTACAGGAAAAAGAAAATTTAATCTAAAACTGTTTTGGCACCAGTCATTGCGTATAATATTGTTCATTTTCATAACTATACATGACTCAATAAACGTAGAGCAGGTAAAAAAGGAAAAATGTATATCAACCGTTCTCAAAACATTTGTTACCTATAGAGTAATCTCATAAAATAAACTGCACACTATGGTATTCATCGTTTTCATTCTGCCCAACTTTGACTTGTAAATCACCAGTTGCAGCAGGTTGCTCTGTCTCGTCATTTCAACTCCTCACAAAGCTTCGTTCCGTGGTGACAACATCTCTGGTGTATTAGATAGGTGAGAGCGTTCTCCTCTGTTGTTGGGTCAGTTCTGGGTGCCAGACATCGACAATGAGAACCAGGCGTAGCTCAGAGCCTTCATGCCAAACCTCGTGCTCAAAGGAATCGTCAAAAATGAGGACCTCCCCTTCTTTCCATTTTCTGAGTCATAGACAGATAAAAAATTGTTGAGAAAAAAATTATGTATCATTTAAATTCAAAGTAAGATAAAAATACAACCAGTGATTGGTACATATAGCTTTACTAGTGGTATGAATCAGCTGTCTAGTTCTAAAGTAAGGCAGGATTTACTTATAATTTTCATATCTCACCAAACCACCACCTTTTCATTTGTGGAAAAACGTATTATAATTCATTGGCAAAATATAAAAGAAGTAAGGATAAACCATGACTTAATGCTAATAGACATTGTCATGTCAATATATGACACGGTGTGTAGTGGGTTATTGTAAACCAAAAAATATAGTTTAATAAATATATCTAGAAAGCCAAAGAAACAAAACTTAATTTTAAAATTATCCTTGGCTCAGAACATATATTACATGAGATAGATAAAATCCATAACCTTTACAAATTTGAATGAAGCAAGTATCAAGATTCAAATTATTTGGACTTGACAAAACAAAAACCCACATTACAGTTTTTCCAGTTTTAAGTATCACAAGTCAAACTATATTCAGCACCTACCTGGTCTCGTTCATGACCCGGATTAGCGGTCCCTGGGGTACAACTAGACCAAGATGGGAGCGGATTCGGCAGTTGGTCGGACCGGTGTGAGGCCACACATGGATACCAGGACTCATCACTGAGAATTTAACCTGCCATAAGGAACAAGAAAATCAAATTGATTTGACTTTATTTTACATTATTCACAAATTAGACACAGTGTCTTCTTTTCGTATGACTATTAAAGAAAAGATGCTGTTACATATAAAGAATTTTAAAAAATAAACAATGAAAATTCAAAAGCATTTGTAACTAATATATACAAATATATATATATTCCAGGCTGTCATATATATATATTTCAGGCTTTCTAAAAGGACTGGTGAAGGATAAAATTATCCATAGTCCTCTTTCCTCTTGAGAGCATAGGGCACCCACAAACTTTCTCCATTGACATCTATCCTGGGCGAGCCAATTGAGCTCGTTCCATGTCTTCCCTGACTTCACTCTTTCACTTTCCACTGATCTCCTCCAGATATCCTGTAGACTTCCTTTCTTCCTTGCTCCTTGTGGATTCCACGTGAGAGCAATCAGTGGATGTCCACATTTGCCCATTCTAAGGACATGTCCAAGCCATCTCCATCTTCTTTTCTTCACTTCTTCTACAATTGGTCGTATGCCAGTTCTTCCAGATATTTCCTTGTTGGTAACCCTATGCTCCCATTGAATTTCCAAGACACCGCCCCTAAAAACCCCTGAGTTTTCTTTTGATCCTTAAGTTAGTTCTCCTTGTCTCTGAGGCATACAGTAAAACAGATAGCACATTAGATGTGTACAATTTCACTTTGTGTCTTTCATTATCCTATTTGACTTCCAGATGTTGTTAAGTTTGTAAAAAGCGGTGGAGACCATAACTATTCTAGCTGTTATCTCCCTGTTGATGTTACCATCTGCAGTCAGGTAGCTTCCAAAATAATTAAAATCTGTGACATTTTCCTCACTTTTTCCATCAATGAGAACATCTCTATTGGATTTTGTATTGATTTTCATGACTTTGGACTAAGAGTAATTTATCTTTAACCTGATAGACTTTGCTGTTGTTTCGACGCAACTTGTTTTCTCGTGCATGTCTTTTTGTGAGTGAGATAATAAGGCAATATCATCTGCAAAATCTTCATCCTCAAAATGGTTGAACGCCTTCCATTTATTACCCAATCAATAGCAATAAGGTAGAGGTGAGGAGATGTAATACAGCTTTGCCAGACTCCTGATTTTACTGCAAGCCAATCACTTTGTTGCCCTCCATGTCTCACGTGCACAGCACTGGTTGTTGGCATACATGTCAGATAAGATGTTGTTAATTTTCTGAGGAATCCCACATGCTTGGAGTATTTTCCATAAAGTTTTAGGATGCATGCTGTCAAAAACCTTTTCAAAATCGATGAAATTGATGTATGTTGAGGAGTTCCATTTAATTGATTGTTCTATAATTGTGCACAAGATAAAAATATGGTCAATGCAAGATCTGCCTTCAAGAAACCCTGCTTGTTCTTCCCTGAGTGCTTTATCTACACTTGATTTGATTCGGTAAAGGATGACCCGACAAGATATCTTGCCAGGGACAGGCAGGAAGTTAATACCTCGCCAGTTGTTACAGTGAGATAGATCTCCTTTTTAGGAAGCTTGATGAGGATTCCTTTTTTCCAGGCATCTGGGACTTACTCTTCTGTCCACACTTTGTTGAAGAGACCGACAAGGCAAAGTGCAGACATAATCATACAAATACATTCTATGATAAGTACGATCTAGTAATAAAACCCGCACATGTAATTAGAATGTGATTTTTCTATTGAGAAAGAAAGAAAGAAAGAGAGAGAGAGAGAGAGAGAGAGAGAGAGAGAGAGAGAGAGGGGGGGGGGTAAGAAAAACAAGTATAGTTGAAGTAAAAGTAGGACAGTGATAAAAAAGGAATATATTGCTAGACAAAACTTATAAAACTATGGGCTATCAAGTGAGTAATAACTCACTTTGGTCACGCACTCTTGCCTAATAAGCCTGCCCAGAATTGTGCTTTAGTGCTTCAAAAAATGTTGGAGAACATGGACAACTGACTATGTATGTTGAGATTTTTTAGTCTATATTGTGTAACAAGGGTTTCTTTAAAGAGCCTTGCTATGGCTTAGGTTTACCAAATGTCATCTTTAAAAAAGCTTCATCAAGAATTGTCAATTGCCTTACACTTACAGCCTTTGCAAGGAAGTCAATGACACCTCAATGAGTTTGCTTCCTGCTCTGGTTCTGCGGGTTATTGAGTAGGTCTACCTTGCCTCCCGACAACAGTATGTATGACTAGGTCTGACAGTCTCCTCTGACAAACATGGGTGCAAGCAAGGCACTGTGCTAACCCCTTTCTTTGTCTGCATTTATAAAACAGACAATCAACCTATGACCAATGACTGTATTATTACAAAATATGCAGACAACACCGTTTTGACGTGACTGATCACTGCTGACTGTATAAATTACATAAGAAAAATAGAGAAATTTGTAGAGTGGTGTGACAGCAACTCTACAGCTAAATGTAAAAAAAAAAACATAAAGAGAGGATCCTTGGTTAATGTTTGAGTGGGAAAGAACCAGAATCAATCAAAATAAACAACACAGTTGTAGAGCGGGTTAAAAACTTTAATTATTTGTGTCATTTTGGAAAAAAAATTATCTTGGGACAAAAAAAACATCATTAAGAAGATAAAAATACGTTTATATTGCCTCAGAAATTTTAGGTCTTTCAGTGTGATCAATAAAGTCCTGCAATAATATTGCTTTACTCCTCAATGTTGGGCACTGCCCTCAGTTTTGAAATTGTTTGTTGGAGTGGGAACATTTCTAAGCAAGATCACAATCTGCTGGGCGAAATCCTAATTTAAGTCTGTGGCCTAAACGGAAAGAGACAAGAAATTAACAAGGCAATATGCCAAAGGACAATGTAAAACAAATGAAGAGCATACTCAAAGAAAACACCCAGCCTCTTAGAAAAGAATACAAAGAAAGGCGGATAGCACACAGAGGAAAGTTCAGGGTACCAAATACAAAGGACGTGATAGGCAGCTCCTCTCCACCCCAGTGAGTGTGAACATGGCTGGTGTGCTAATCATTGCTTACTTTACCATTCCCCCAAGTACTTGTTTACCAGGCTCCTAGTCTCTTACCATTATTCTCAATCACATCATTATATGTATTTTATTGAATTAATCCTGATACTTTTAATACGAAAACTTTGTTTTTGTTAATTTTGAATCTTATTTACTAAGATTTATAAATAAAGCAAGACCATTTCTTATTGTCAAATATATCATTTAATTTGACCCTATTTGAACCCTATGTTCTGTTTAGGCCATATTATTTACACCATATTAAGACCGCACATTTAAAAAAAATATATAACAATACTTACATTCCATATTTACATATTTATTTTTAACATCTATATCATTATTCACTTTCTATATCAGGTAAACTGTGTGTGTATTTATACAATTTTCAAACTATGCACATTGAATTTCCCCACTGAAATCGAATAAGAAATATCTTATCTTACCTAGCAAAAAAAATAATATGTGAACATAGAGTTTGCAAATAATGAAAACTAAAAATCTTAAACCCATAGAAATAAATAGAAACATCTGAATGGAGATAAGCTCTAAAAGATTTACCATATCTCTGTCCTTGCTGTAAAAGCGATCTATAAAATTACTGAAAATTTCTTCTGGCATGAAATTTAGGGAACTGGCTAAATTTTCTTGATTGATTATAATACTTATATTTAAAAATGTACAAGTTAGCTATGGTCGTCTGTAGTAAAAATACATAATTGCTTTTACCTCATCCTGTCCTAGCCTGCATTGTTAAGAGCAAAATTTTCCATCTATTTTGCAGTCATAATGATATACTTTAAGTCTGAATCTGGTAACTGATGCCTACAGCTCATGGGTGTTACTGAAAAATTTCACCACCCCTGAAATTTGTTACTGAGAATGTAGGCGGAAACGTGAATCCCTTTGTCTAATATATAAACAATAGTAATTAGTAGTGAGCCTGCATTAAAGCGATATTTCATTTCTCATGTTCAGACTAACAGGAAATGTCACAGCTGTTTTGTTAGTACAAGGGAATCCTCTTTAGATAAACCCCTCTGGGCCCAAATAAAAAAGTTTATTTTAACCAAAGTTTATATTAAGCGGTATCAATATAAAGAAAAAAAAGTAAAGGGATAAAAAACCTAGTTTACCAAAGTTCATCTTAAACAAGGTGTATCATAAGCGGATTCCACTGTAAATTTCAAGTGCTGCTTGATCATGAGAAGGGCCTCAAGATTATTAGGAGTCATTCTGGTACTGTCTTTCTCCGTTTTATCGTCCATCAGTTTAAAAGACCCTTCAACAATGGGCCCACAAAAAGCAGGCAAGGTTGCTTTAACCAACTTCGTCAAAAGTTTGTATTTTGGCTGACCATTTTTGGGTTGTTTAAATAAATGGCAGAACCAATCAGTATTAATTCTGGAGTTTTCTGTTTAGGCATGTCAAAACTTTCTCTTTATTAATGACAATGAGCCCCCGTCATGTTGCAAATTGCATTTCTAGATCACGAGATCAATAACATCTATGTTAGAAGAATCTATTAGTAAATGTCTTGAAGTGACCTAATGTAGTCAAAATAAGCATATAAGCCTTAATACATTATAGGTCTAGTTTGTAGATCTAAATCTATGCTCGCACTAGATCTAAGAGATCGGTAATCTTCAATATTTTTCATGATCTCGAACTCCGTGGTTTGGACACTCATCCCGAATTGCGTAAATAGATCTAGTCTAGATCTAGATCTAGTGATTTTAAAGTAGATCTAGATCTACACCCTTAGTTAATTACGGCTTTCCATTCATTCCAATGTATATTGGTAACTTGAAGTGTTTTCAAAGTCCGTGAGAAGTGAAATGTTTACAATTTCTGTCATTCCGGCCCTGAGCCATCAAGCGGTATCTAAATTTAGAAAAATAGACATAAAAGCAATGCCTTGCGCCTGCGAGACCTTGCTTTTGAACATCACCGAGGGCATAGTTCTCAAGATTACATTGCAGCAGCTGACAAAAAAATTAGACCACTCTTTTAGAGCTGACCAATCAGAACGGCGTTGGCAGTATGACGTCACAACAACAGGTAGGGCTTCCCGGTGGTAGGGATGCAAGATCGGTCTTGGGCTTGGGCACAGGAAAGGGTCCATTAAAGAAAAACGAAAAAAAGCTGCTGGCAAAACACAGCTTAATTGTTTGTTCATCAACCGATGGTAAAAAACCTTACCACCATAAATGTTTCATTGCGGAAAGTTATATTATCCCGGCAAATTATCTTTCATTTTTTTCTTGTCCCGGAAATCCAGGATATCCCGGAAAAATAACACCCATGCTACAGCTACATAAAAAAATACGTTTACGAACCCCCCGTCCCCTAAATAAACAATTTAACAGAGGAAAAACCAAAACAGATTAGATAAAGGAAAGACAAAACTCACAAAAAAAAAAGCCAAACGACACAGGAAAAGAGGTAATAGGAAAACTTTTAACATATCAAGAAAACTAAGAAGCAGATGTCAAGAAGTTATTTTGAATGAGTTAGATGTTTTAGATACTGTATGTGGTGCTGTTGTCGACTTGGAACTAGAGGCTTGAGGTTCAGCCCGTCTTGCCAGGTCAACATTTAATCCTTGGGATAAACTACTGACATGTATTTCTCGCATCCAGGGTGAATAAGTCGCAAGACGGAAATTTATTTTTTTTTAAACATAGTTTAAAGGTAATTATTTCCTTCTTTTTCTCAACATTTCATAACAACAAAGGTTTTAATATCTTTCCACAAAATGTAGATAGTTTCATTCAATGTTAATGTTTGGAAAACTCGGCTTGTAGAAAACCAAGGTAAAGCACTGAGAGCATTGTGGTGGATAAGAAAATTATGGAAAACACTCTTCACTTTACATATACTTTAGAATACTGCCACATGCTTACCTGGCCACGGGTACATTTCTCCACGCTGGGAAACTGTTCAATCAGGGCGCAGGTCTTGGGAGCTTTCTCACAGTTGGCCTTGTTCTTACGACCTGGGAGAAGGAAAAACACAATACCGATACAGAGTGATGTAACAAATATACTACATCTAATTCTTTATTACTCTACCTTCTACCCTCTTCCTTCCCTCTATTCTCCCCCAGACCAACCTCATAGTATACACAAGCACACCTTGGTTCAGCATTCTTTTTACATCCGGATTTTCATCATGCATTCAATAATCACATTTACCTGTTAAAGCATTTATTGATAGATGACTTTCATACTTTATTCTTGCTACTTTTAAGAAGTCTGAGGGGTCACATGATTTTCTACGAGCCAGTACAAGTCATACCCACTTTGTAGATTTTCGAGATAAATTACAGGCATGCCAACCTCCTGAGACCATTCCATAGATCTACACACTTGACTTGCCAATCTCCTCTTACAGGAGACTAACCTTGCTGGAAGAGAGTGAACTGCTTCCAGTCACCAGTGTCTCTGAGATTTTCATCTTCTGGCTGGAAGGCGCCAGTCTTGGCGTTGAGCTGGGCCAGGCCTTCGTCACGTATAGCCTTCCAGTTCTCCTTTAGGGCCTGCACCAGAGATAACATATCATGCATGTAAGAATCAACTTAAGGCAGAATATGTACAATTCTATAGAGTTTACTTTACAACAGGCAGACTTTATCCTGGAATCTGCGGGGGGAAAAAGCAAAGAGGCCTAACCAAAAAACAGATGAAACAGAGACCTGCACGTAGACATGGCAGCAATAGGACTGACTTAAGAGCCTGTTGGACAGAATCAGCCTGGGCCATGATGCCTGAAGAGCTCTTGTTGGTGGCCTTTGTCCTAGGGGTTATCAGATTAGGTGAGGAAAAGGTGCACAGCATGGCACAAGATTCTCCATTAATCTTTAAAACAAAACTGTAAATGGATTGAGCAAAACGTCAATTGCAGTTTATACTCATAAAATACACCACTTTAACACATGAGAATCAAACTTTGTCCACTTTCAAGTCAAGCTTTTTCCAATTTGGTGCTTTTATTTCTTATTCTTATTTACTTTAGTTTATATTTGCAAAAGTGACAATGGCTATATTGTATTATAAAATACGGTCAAGGGGTGCAACAATTTTACAAAAACAATAAATAAAATGCTATCTGGTTTCTTATATTCCAGGCAATTTAAAATGCTTAGCAAATAGCTGTTTAAACAGATTTGATGTTTTTGAAAATGTGTACTGACCCAGAAAAAAGTGCTGTGAAAGAACATTACAGTCTATATGGTTTCTAAAACTACACCTTATGCTACATAAAGTGATTAATTATTTTTCAATTACTTTGTCTTTGTCCAATATTTAAAATTACAGGGTTTAAGTCTAGTCCTGACTCACACAGCATCATTGCATAGACTCGGCCGCTACCGCTACATGCAGGGCATGAAGCTTGCTGGGTACTGACCTTGAAAAAGTTGGTGTAGCCTGTCTGCTCCACTGTCCACCAGGGGCGGCTGGTCAGACCATCCACGTTGTAGAGAGACCTCTGCCAGGCTGAGAGAAACAAACTTTTGTCTTCCCCGGCCTGGTAGACACCCCTAGCCTGGGAAAAAATAGCATTCAATGTATAGCATTCAATGGGTTAGTGTGTGTATGTATCATAAGATATATCTATATACATTGACTATCTATCCAAAGGGCAGATACACTAAGAGCTGAGGGGGGCAGTTGGTATTTTCAAAAATATTATGAAAATACCTCTATAGGGGTAGTTTCACAACATGCTCTGAAACAATCGGGAAATGTACAGAGGAGGTGGGTGGAATAAAGTCTATGCAGCCATAAAGCAGCCAAATGAATTTAGATAGGGTGGGGCTGCTAGTAGAGATCTACTTTGTTTAAAAAATTAGATAGGCCTAGACCATTAGGGAGATCATGCTCTAGGTTGCTTAGATTTACTTTGAGGTGTTTGGCTTGTTCACTAGGACAGTACGATGCGTGATTAAGGTAGAGTAACGGATTATGACTGTCTCGTGTATACATATGTAACTCTAATCACGGACTCAAGACGTTGCTACTGAGTGCCTATCAGATTAGCTGCTTCGATACATGTAGGCCTACTGTGTCACTGTGTTAGTTTTACTGTTAGTTGAGGTAGTGACTTGATCGAGTGCGGCTCTCAGACTGTGGAAACATGGATTATATTTTACATAATTTATTTGTAAGTATTTGCTTACCAGTAAAGCCATGGATCTATTGGCCTACCTAATTCATTCCTCATTTATGTGGTTAAAGATCTGTATGTATTTCTAATTTATATTTAGTTCTGTGATGCCGAACGCTTCTAACCATTTTAGTAGACACATTCCGGTTCTGCCCTTCCCTTAGTCTGATGTTACAATATTATTCCTTTTGTCGCATTCTGGTCATTGCAGATCTAGGTGTAATTGTCTCTTTTGTTCTTTTAATTTCAGAACTGTGGTCATTGTTTTTGGGTTTAATAAACCATTCCAACAAATAGACAGCGTTCTTATCTATGACCACAGTTAAATAAATTAAGAACCATGCCTGCGGTTGCATGCCCGATCCCTGGGTGTGACTACGTGACAGCAGATCTTGACGCCGCTATCGTCGCCGCGCTCATCACTGCCCACACGACCACCCACACCCATGGAGCAACGGCAGCAGTGAAAGCCGACAGAGTCAAGCGCCCTGTCATCTCCGCCGCTGGCACCAGCGAGGATTGGCAATACTTCATATCCAGATGGTCCGATTACGTCGAAGCGACCAAAGTCACCGGCCGGGACAGAGCTCTCCAACTTCTCGAATGCTGCGACGAGCCGCTCCGGAAAGACATCGCGCGATCAGCAGGCGGCAGCCTGACCCACAAGACAGAGGCCGAGATACTAGCTGCCATTAAGAAGCTAGCTGTACGCCAGGAGAACACAATGGTGGCCAGAGTGGCTCTACACAACATGCGTCAAGACCGCGATGAACCCATCCGTGCATTCGGGGCCCGCCTTGCTGGCCAAGCTAGCGTCTGTAAATTCACCATCGAATGCCCCCATGAGCTTTGCGGCCGTGATGTCAACTACACCGACGCCATACTACGTGACGCCCTTATCCGCGGCACAGCTGACTCTGATATCCAACTAGACCTCCTTAGCGACAAGAACCAGGACATGAGCTTGGAAGACGTCCTTCAGTTTGTGGAAGCCAAAGAAGCCGGCAAACGGTCAGCCTCCCGCCTGCTCGATACCCACGCAACTGATGCCACATCAGACATGGTTGATGCCACATCTAGCAGCTATAAAAAGAAACACCGCCTCGCCCTACAGGCCGACAAGAAGGAAACCTGCACATATTGCGGACAGATTGGCCATGGTGTCCGCTCTCCAGCCCGAGCCAGAAGGACTGACTGCCCAGCCTATGGTCACAGATGCAAACTGTGCAACAGAGACCATCATTACGAATCCGTCTGCCGCAGCAAAGACAGACCATTGAAGGGCCGGCCACAGTCAGCAAACTAGCGATATAATAAAAATATAATAAAAATTAGATAGGCCTAGACCATTAGGGAGATCATGCTCTAGGTTGCTTAGATTTACTTTGAGGTGTTTGGCTTGTTCACTAGGACAGTACGATGCGTGATTAAGGTAGAGCCCATTATCGGATTCTAAAACTTGCTGGGTCTGGGTTCAAAGCAAAGATTCATCTGTGGGTCTAGCTTTTAAATAGATGTTATTTCGTGGTTCCTCTCTGTCCATGGAACCAAAGAGCATATTATCTGGACTGATATCATTACCTTGACTGGAGATTACGAGATAAAAACAATGGTGAAAAAAATTCTCTTGCAGGTCTCTAGATTAGAACAAGTTTGCAGAGCTCCAAGAGAGCTCTCACGTCATCTAAGCTTGACCCAAAAGAACTTTTCCATGAATCTACCTTGCCATCTCAGGTAAGCTCTTTAAGAAGTCCACGGTTACTTGCATCTAACAAAGTACATTCACATTTTTTTCTAAATAAAGACCTACAATGACAGCAAGAAATGACAGCTCAAAGCCTAAAATCTATTGTCAGTCAGACCTGGACAAGTCTGGTTGAAATCTTGCCTCCGAACTATAGTATAGGCCTAGCAGAGCTCTTTCCCAAAACCCTGTTTATTTGTCGAGGTAAAGAGCAAGATTTTAAAATGACTTCCTAGCACATGAAAAAGCTGAGAACACAATCTAGATTTTATGTCTAACCACAAGAGAACCATACTCAGCTATTCTATATAATCATGCCGTAGACACAGTCTGATCTGAAGATAGTACAATCCTCAAAAAAAGGGGGAAGGAGAATAACAAAAAAAAAAACAAACAACATGATGTACTAATAAGGAGAACACATGAAGAAAAGACATTTAAGATGGGAAGAGGATTTCCTGAAGTAAAAAGACAGTTGATTCATATGCTAGATGAATCAATGGAATGTATGAAGACCAAAAGAAAGAATGGCAATGTAATTGATGGTGAATTCATTCTTTCATTCTTTTCAACTAAAAGCATGTTATCAGATAGATTTAGATATAATTATTTAGGGGCCTAGACCTAGATTTCATGAACCAAAATAATGCATGCATTTTGGATCACTATCTCATGACCAAATTTTTAAGTTTCATGAAATGGCCTTATTAAATTGTGATTGTTTTGATCCATGATAACTCCGTTTCGGCTGGGAATGATATAGATGACTATGGGCTGAAGATCGTACTTCTCCCGCAATGGTTTATGCAGGCTGATTCGAAATCTTTGTAGCTCACAATTAATGTTTATCAAGTGGTTGATGTGTACCCATAATGCCATGCTTGTTCAACTGTTTATTGTTCAACAAAAGGATCTGAGCCCAAGAAGTAGGAACAAAGAAACACCGTGAATATTCAAAGAAAACCTCTAAACCTTGGGTGCCTTATAAACAATTGGATGGTGGTTTCTAACCTTAAAAGGAAGGTTTTCCTTTAATCAAGTTTTCGCTTCTCATTGGTCATGAACATACCATCAAACAAAACTCTAAAGGAAAAATATGAAAGATTTGTCAAGGGGTTTCCCCCAAAATGTTAAACATTTTTATAGATCTTGAATTAAGATATTGCAATTACATGTATTGACTTTGTTAGGAAACATTATATGACACCCTTATTTTGTAAACTGAAATCTTCAATTTCCATTGTTAATGCTTTCATGTTTTTTGTGTAAACATTGGTTTGTAATATTTGGGACAATTCATGTCAAGGACCACAATGTTCAATCAATGTTTAATAAGAGAGGAGGGGGGAGGTTGGTGAATAGCAGAAAAAAAGAGGCTATTTGTTGAGTGGGATATTTCTGGTTTAAGAAAGGAGGTTGATTGATTGAAGGGTATTTTTACAAGCCCAATTCCACTTCAAAGGTGCTCTCAGGGCTTGGGTCCCAATGACAATTTACTGGCTTCCACCCAGAGACTAGCGGGGATACAATGACTTAGCCTCAGCCGGTCACATTATACTGACACCAACCCAACCAGTAGGGGCCCGGACTGTGCTCGGCTGAGTTTTGAACCCGCGACCTCTTGGCCACGGAGCGAAGCCTCTACCAACTGAGCTATCTAGGCCCCCATTAAGAAAGGAGGACAGAAGTGAGAGAGATAAGAGAAAGAGAAATGGGGGGG
>BMAT01000546.1:140454-151114 GCA_019649035.1 Elysia marginata
CTCTGTCTCTCTCTCTCTCTCTCTATCTCTATCTCTCTCTCTCCCCCTCACCTCCCTCTATCTCTGTCTCTCTCGCTCATCTCCCACTTCTAGACACACACGAATTCTTTAAGGCAGAGCACGTGAATTAAATGGTTGAAATTCATCAATGCGATTGACTCATTAATACCAGCCGGTCATTGTGTGGGACGACTGGAGTTAACAAGGAAAAGGGGGTGACAACACAGGTAATCAAAATCAATATTGAGCATTTGTAAATCATATCTCTCTTTTAGTATATTATGCTGGAGAGTTAGTTTTGCAACTATCCGTTATCTTTTCAAATTTTATTGCTTAATCGTTTGAGCCCTGAGCCTCTGAGCCTTAAATACCTCCACCTGTTATAAACGATGCGAAAAAAACCCAGTGAAAACCCAGTTTAAAAGGTCAGGGGAACTCCTTTGAGTTATTTTAAAACCTTTGGTTTGAGCTGTAATGACAAGGGAATCCCAGAACGGTTTACCGGTCTATCAGCATATATAAAAATATTGTGTACCTACAAATAGAGCTAGACCGGTACACAAGACTTACGGGCTCAAAGAATAAGGAGCCAATTAACATCTCAATTTTATGATGAAATAAAAACCGGTATTGTTATATACTATTGTAGGTTTTACGACAAAATAACAAATAAATAACAGAAAACACACAAATTTTAATAACAGAATTCGTATAGTGCTCTGCTTTAGGAGCATAATAAAGGTGATAGTTGTATGAAAAAACGAAAGTTCTTGTTGGTGAACAGAGCCCACACAGCCATCTGTCATGGCTAGGCACAAGTTTTAGGCAAATATGACACTTATAATATAATGTATGTATCTTGCGTCCATGGCAAATGAGGTGAAAGTCAAAAATAACTTTTTTTAAAGGTCCGTTTGTTATTCCTTTTCTAAATATCTAAAATCCTCAAAGTTTTGATATCATTTTAAAAAATATTGAAATTTTATGATTTTTTTTTTTACTCTTTGAAGCTTACAAAAATGTCTCGTTAAAACCACCTATACTTTTGAAGGTGCAAATTGTGACATATTACTTATTCACCCTGGTTGCCAGAGAGATGTGTATACAAGTTGCTTTTTTTAATTTGCATCTGTACTTATACAAAAACGAATGTTATTATCTACATGTGTCTACAGTACACGTATTTACCAGGCATTAGTGACAAGTAAGGCCTTTGAATTTCAAGGCAGATGTATTGTTGTATTGTTTTGTTGTAAAAGATATTGGTTTGAATTTTCTGAGCCGTTGTAAAGTCAATCAAAAACTAAACTATTGCCATATTTTTTTTCAAAAAACATGTGTGGTCTTTCATAGGAAATTCGCCTTACTCTGATCTTTAACACTTGTAAAATGGTCAATGAAAGAACCACTAGGTGGGAACTGTTTAACAATACTAAGTCTGAATTTTCAACCTCAATTTTCTAATGATAGGCCCAGTGGCAAATGAGGCAACATTGATACAGCACAAGGTCTATAACTGTATCTCTGTAAAAGTATGTCAACCAAGGTCTATGCACAATAAAGCATATGTTGTACAACTGTATATCTGTAAACGAATGTCAACTAAGGTCATGACACTTGATGATACAGGAGTTCCTACCAAGTATATCAAGCTTCTAAAGTCTGAAGTCTTAAATTCTTTTCAATTTCATTGCAAAATCTTAAGAAAAGCTGCATCACTTACCCCGGAATTGCTGTCGATCAGCCAACTTCCGGCCGGCCATCTTAAAGAGTTTGTCTGGCACATCTGGTAGAGTGAGCGTGCGTGACAGGAAGTTGATAGCCTCCTCTAGGTACTCGTTACTGCGGTGCTTGAAGCCCAGCTTGTCCAGAGTGATGCCCTTGCCGTAGTAAGCCCGCGGACTCTGCAGTACCTTGCTCAAGATGGCGTCGTACTTCCGCAAGGCTTCTTCGGGTGATTCCTATCACAGCAGCAAACATTGAAAGCAGGTCGGTTACAAAGAGAAGGAGGGAAAAGAGAGAGAGAAAGTGTCGGGTTTAGCAAAGAATCATTTATTAAAAGGGCAAGCACAAATAACTGGGTATTTCTTATTTTTTGTTTACTGTGAAAGATGAATCCACCCTCTCCTTAACCCAGTTTGTTTGAGGCTAAAATTTACAAGCCCAGGCAACCAGTGAGAACAGGCACATGTGAATTGCTCAAAACTAGTCATGTTTTACAGATTAACCCCCCCCCCCCCCAGACAAACACCCTCATCCTCCTCCTACTCCATTTGGAAAAGAGCAGGCCACACCTGGCCAAGAAATGTCTTGGCATCATTGGCAATTACACATTGTGATGTATATCTGTGTGCTGGAATCTTAGGCAAGCTTAGCTGAGTAAAAACACGAAGAGAGGGGGAAACACATACGTACATTTACTAATGTCACATGACGTATTCTGGACACACCTCTATCCATCTTCCATTTTTATGAAAAACATTAGCTACTTATTAAAACATCATTCTGCGGAATGGGCGTGAAAAGGGCTTTCACCTTTCAATTATGGAAGAAAACTTGACACACAGTCTAAAACTGAAGAAAAATGGTGCCCAAAGACTAGCCTCGCCCGTATACTAAATCTAGCTCTAAATCAAGATCACGCAAATTGATTTCTAAGTCCTAGTGATATTTTCAGACGCTTTTATTCTAGATCTAGATCTGACCTACTGTAATTCAACAAACGAAGTTGAGAAAGGGGAAAAAGTGTGTTTCACCGCCTTCAGTTTGTCTTGGGTCCTGGGTGAATAAGTTGGATGTTGCAATTTTCACCTTCAAAGGTGGTGCTGTTTAGAACTAGCATTTCAGTTTACAAGCTTCCAAATTTCAAAACTTCTTACCATTTAAAATATTTTGTGCAAAGATATGAAACCTTTGGTTGATTTGAACCACAGAGGATAAATAAGAAAAAAATAGACGTTTAAATGGTATTTTTATAAAATAAGAATTTCCAACTTCTGAGTACATCCCCCTTAGTGCAAGACATTTGTTTTTCGAAATGTTTAAAATGCAACCTAAATATCACAACTGTATTTAATTTCTCTTTTTTTTCACTTTTTAAACACAGAAAGACTTAACAATTTTTTACACACCCTTGGCTGGTAAAAAAAACAGCGAGATAACTTCAAAACCAAAAGAAAATAAAGAAAAACAAGTATTTTGAAGTTTTCAAAACTGTTTCTACAATATGTCCTCATGTCTAGGGTGAATGAGTTGGATGTCGCAATTTTCACATTCGAAGGCTTTGCAGGTTTCAACAAAACTTTTTTCTAGGCTTCCAATCATTAAAAGCTTCAGACTCATTAGCCTAACATGTTGTCACTGCACTAGCGAAATCTTGATTTTTATGAATTTCAAATCATCTGCCCTCAAACCTGATATCATTTAGTGAGATATGATCTTTCCAATTTTCACATATGAGAAAAAAAAATTGGCCAGCTCGTTTTAAATTAAAATTGAATTATTTTGCTACCATAAGATGGGATATTATCTTATGAAAACAGCAATATTCTCATATTAAACAGCTTATCTCTGAGATCTGACATTTCGCTAGTTTGTGCAATGACAGCAAAGAAGTTATATAAATCAATCTTTACTGAACATTAGTTTACGGCCACAAAAAAAAGAACACGGCCTAAAATTTATGGTCATAGACCGAAAAACAAATGAAGGCTCCACAGCAAACACAGGCTTTGTCACATAAAAATTGCAGGATATTTTCTCTTTTAAAGTTTGATATATCATTCTATAAAGGCTCTTACTTGGTTGCCTTATCCAAAACTCCTTTCATTTAAATATATTGTTTTAAGATCCCAGGATTTACAGTGCAACTTCTTGTTAATTTTCCCATATCATAGTCATTTAGTGACTAATACCATTTCTCAACTGGAGTCTTCAAATAAAAAAAAAAACTATAGGGAATGAGATTTCAACAAGAGTAGCGGAACTTTCCTGATGTCTCTCCAAGTGAGATTAAATCATTAAGGCTAGCACATGCTGATTTACATTCTAGCGTATTTTGTAGGAAATATTTTAAAGACAATATTATGTGAAAATTAAATGGGATTACCCGCTGTCTAATGAATACAATCTATTAAAATTTATGTGACAGATTTATATTGAAGATAAACTCTACACTTTTTTAGTTCTAGAAGTGAAATCGTTTGTAAAAGTAAGAAACTTACCAATATAAGACCCTAGAATCTAGGTCTAGATTACAATAACCACTATAGTATTTTGGGGTGTTGTCTTCTAGAAAAGGGACGCTACTCTTGTTTTACGTCTAATCTCATTCCCTATTGAGACTTGATTCTTACCTTTTCCAAAAGAGCATCTGCCTCATCAAGCTCAGTAGCAATCTTCAAATCCTCGTCATTTGTAAGAGTCGAGTGGGCGTAGCTGGCTCGATCCACAGGCCCCTTAGGCTGATGTTTTTCTTCAGACTTCTGAAGCTTTTCCTGCTCTTCTTTTTTTATACGTTGGTGTTCTTCTTTCTCCTTCTGTGCTTTCGCTCTTTCTTTTTCTTCCAGTCTTTTCTGCTTTTCCTCTTCCTCCTTCTGCTTCTTTTGTTTTACTTCTTCTTCTAGATTTTTCAATCTCTCTTCTGCTTCCTTTTGTTTCTCTTTTTTCTCTTCCTCCTCTTTCTGTTTTCTTTGTCTTTCTTCCTCTTCTTTCAGTTTTCTTTGCCTAGCTTCCTCTTCTTTCTGCTTTCTTTGCTTCTCTTCTTCCTCCTTTAGCTTTCTTTGTCTCTCTTCCTCCTCCTCCTTCTGCTTTCTTTGTCTCTCTTCCTCCTCCTTTTGCTTTCTTTGTCTCTCTTCTTCCTCCTTCTGCTTTCTTTGCCTCTCTTCCTCCTCCTTCTGCTTTCTTTGTTTCTCTTCCTCTTCTTTCTGTTTCCTTAGCTTCTCTTCTTCCGCTTTCTGCTTTCTTTGTCTCTCTTCCTCCTCCTTTTGCTTTCTTTGTCTCTCTTCCTCCTTTTTCCGTTTCCTTTGCTTCTCCTCTTCCTCCTTCTGCTTTTTTTGTCTCTCCTCCTCTTCTTTCTGCTTCTTTTGCTTCTCTTCTTCCGCTTTCTGCTTTATTTGTCTCTCTTCCTCCTCCTGCTGCTTTCTTTGTATCTCTTCCTCTGCCTTTTGCTTTCTTTGTCTCTCTTCCTCCTCCTCCTTCTGCTTTCTTTGTCTCTCTTCCTCCTCCTTTTGCTTTCTTTGTCTCTCTTCTTCCTCCTTCTGCTTTCTTTGCCTCTCTTCCTCTTCTTTCTGTTTCCTTTGCTTCTCTTCTTCCGCCTTCTGCTTTCTTTGTCTCTCTTCCTCTTCTTTCTGCTTCTTTTGCTTCTCTTCTTCCTCCTTCTTCTTTCTTTGCTTCTCTTCTTCCTCCTTTTGCTTTCTTTGTCTCTCTTCCTCCTCCTTCAACTTTCTTTGTCTCTCTTCCTCCTCCTTTTGCTTTCTTTGTCTCTCTTCCTCCTCTTTCCTTTTCCTTTGCTTCTCTTCTTCCTCCTTCTGCTTTCTTTGCCTCTCTTCCTCTTCTTTCTGTTTCCTTTGCTTCTCTTCTTCCGCTTTCTGCTTTCTTTGTCTCTCTTCCTCCTCTTTCTGCTTTCTTCCTTTCTCTTCGTCTTCTCTCTGCTTCTTTTGCTTCTTTTCTTCCTCTTTCTGCTTTCTTTGCTTTTGTTCCTCTTCTTGCTGCCTCTTTTCTTTTTCTTCATCTAAGTCAGTTTGGTCATTATTGTTGTTTTCATCAATTTTGTCACTGCCCGGAATGTTGTTTGAGGCCTGCTCAGGTGTGGGAATGTTTCTCTCCTGTCGGGTAACTTCTTCTCCATTCAGTAACTGTAAAAACTCATTCAACTTCGGACCAATGTACTCTTTGTAAAATGGGTCTGTAAGTAGACAGAAAAGAAAAACAAAATTTATGTTCTAATCAAAGTTCATGCAATGATGACCAATGGTCAGGCAGGTAGCATGTAAGTCAGCATTTTAACATATTAAGTTTTCTGCATAAATGTTAACTACATAATAACAATAATAATGAATATGATGATGATGATGATGATGATAATATTAATAATAACAATAATGATAATGTGTAGCACCAAGATTAAGAATGTTGTAAATTTAAATTTTGGTTTAAAATGATACAAAATGACTATGAAAGGATTATAAATCACTAAATGGTTGTTTTAGATTTGTTTTAAAAGGCTAAACATCCTAAAACTGATATTGTATGTTCTAATGGTCAGGCAAATAGCATGTAAGTCAGCATTTTAACATATTAAGTTTTCTGCATAAATGTTAACTACATAATAACAATAATAATGAATATGATTGTGATGATGATGATAAGAATAATAACAATAATGATAATGATAAACCACTGTGTAGCACCAAGATTAAGAATGTTGTAAATTTAAATTTTGGTTAAAAATGATACAAGTTGACTATTAAAGGATTATAAATCACTAAATGGTTGTTTTAGATTTGTTTTAAAAGGCTAAACATCCTAAAACTGATATTGTATGTTCTTTAATCAGGAAATGGAGGAAAAAAAAACATGTTTCTAACTTTCAACTTGCTCAAATATTACAGTCAAAGTACAAAAATCATGATTTACTTAGTTGCATTTTTTTTCTCAGATAAACAGGGATCCAAGTCAATAGCTAGAATAGACCTGTGTTGAATTTATCCAGGTTGCCTAACAATGGCTTTTTTACTAAAGATCTCACAGGCTATGTTTTTGAGCCACCTACATTTCTTAATTTTTTTTTTTCATTAATCAAATTTATTATAACAAAGAAATTTCAAAATGTGACATGCAATTCATTGAGAGTGATCTCTTAGACTCTAATTTTGTTTGTTTGTTTGTTTTTTTCAATGATAAATTGGTGCCAAAAACTGTCATATAACATGTACAATAAATTAAAAAAAATTATTTACAAGTTAATTCAGTGGTTGTACTTGTAGACTTTGCATGCACTGAAAAATGAAAAAAGTTGCACCATCTGCAACTTTGGAGTTTGATATTCAGTGCTTGAATATGGTTTCAAAAAGATTTCTAAAAATCCAATTTAGGGTGCTAACTACTAAAATAGAAATTTAAGAAATTTAAGTTTAACAAGAAAGACAGATAATTTAAGACATGTTGAATATGAAAAAAAAATATTTTAGTTTTAGATGCTACATTTTTATTAGGTTTTTAAATGACTCTTAGATCTATCTCTAGACAAACGGCATAATTATTTTGAGGATTGACTGAGAATGAAACAAAAATACTTCTCATGACGCATCACAACCAGTGCCCAATGACCAAACTGGCTTAGGAGACTGCTCTTTTGTTGCCTTTTGGTTTTGTTTTCTCCTTTTGTATCTTTTTGTTTTTTACAAATTTTGCTCTGCAACAAAAATATCTAGAAAACTCGTTTGCACCTTTTTTTATTTCGACTCTTCAGCTTGCTTGGGCGCTGGAAATCAGTATCAGTTGTGATTTAATTGGGACTATGAAGCTAAAATAAGACAAACAGAGTCAAATTAAGACTCACCTGCAACAGCGTGTATTTCTTCTTGATAGAAAACTGCAACAGCCCCGATCGAAACAGCAAGGGTCACCACTACAGTCCAGAAGACAACGTTAGAGTGACTGGAACCTGATTTTGACCTAAATGGAACAGAAACGTCAAGTGTTTAAATCATCCATTATACAAAAGCTGATCTTACATGTAAGAAAGGACTTACAAATCTTTACAAGAAACAAGATGTAAATGGCAACCATATATTAAAGTTAGGCACTTCTAGGGCCAGTTTTAAATGTATAATTTCAAAAATGTATTTCACCACATTGATCTGTGGCCCTCTAAACTTGGATTTTGGAAAAACATGAAAGAAAAAAAAAGAAAGAAAACAGTGGGCATGTTGAAGATGACAGCTGATTTCAAATTGTATTAATTTTTTTATTTCATTATATAGATTTCTTTTGATCCACCACCTCATTCACAGCATCATGATATACAAAAAAACAAAAACAATCAAACCCTTTTCCAACAGTATTTGAAATTCAAACGGTCCTATTAGGCTAAATTTTAAAAGAAAGAACAACTCAATAGGGTTAAATGCTATATATATGATGCTAGTACTAAAATTTTTTATCACATCTAGTAGAAAGGAAGTCCTTCTTCTATTGTATTTTTACTCACTTTGCACTTGCTTTCTGTGGGGCTGCTTTGTTCTGTTTGCCTTTCTGGACCTGCTGCTTAGAACCAGCAGCAGACTTGCCGCCTCCATTGGAGGATGTGTAATTCTCACCCTCACTATCTGCATTATCTGGCCAAACATACGGAAAAAAAAGCATAAAGAACATTTTTTTTTTCCAAATGTTATGGAAGATAATTTGAAATTTTATATTCTTTTGAGAAATATCTGAAAGTCAACAAGCCTATTCAAATGTCTCGTAACCAAAGTAAATGAGTCTGACTTCACAGTTTTCACATCACCAGGCAGTATTTAGCGCTTTCAACAATATTCTTTTTCTGAGCTTCCAAAACATAGAAACTGCAAGAAAAACTTTGTGGAAAGATATGACAACTTCTTTTAATTAAAAAAGAAGAGAGAATTAGAAGAATGAACCTAAGGTTTTGCAGTACTTAATTTAACATATCTGGTATCAGACTCATTCATACTTGTAACAAGACATTTAAATGAGCAGTGTGGCTCAGTGGTTAGCGTGTCGGACTTGTGATCCGGCAGTCACGGGTTCGATTCCCAAACACGACGCATGTTTTAGTTGCCTTAGGAAAGCAACTTATCCACACTTTCTGTAAGGCTTTGAAATATGAGTTGAACTTGCTTTGGTGTGTATTGGCCTGCTGGGGGAAATATGTAAAGTCTTGAGACTGCCTTCAGCGGTGGGAGACTATAATCCATTTTTTTTTCAAATTAATGATTATGGTAAAGTCATAAGCATTTTCATATCTTGAATTGAATGAAGTGCCAAGTAAGTTTACATTTTATATCACTTGCAATCTTCATCTTTTACTGTACTTGACATTATAAGCAGAATAGTTGACTTATAAAAATTCTGTGAGTAGTAATAATTTAAGAAGTCAACAAAGTTACAAGAATCACTTTAAGAATTGAGCCAGATATCACATTTAATGAGAAGACAAGCTGTCACATTTTATGTTGGTGCAAATGAGCCTGACGTCACATTCTAAAATGTTATAACTTCAAGCAATACATTTTTCCTGATCCTCCAATTTTAAAAATTGATTGTTGATTGGACTTATAGTTTTCCTGAGAAAATTAACAAATAAAGTTAAATTTGTAAATCTTTTGTCAGGGGAATAGAAAATGGAAACTGGCAGTTTTAAATTGTGTTTTCTCAAAACAATTTTTTTCTATTTTAGATGATTCCATTCAGGAGGAGATTATTGAAAGAAACTTATTAGATTTAAGTTAATATAACTCTGTGATGCATCCACACAAGTAACAATATATCTCTGTCACTCACAGTACGTAGCATTATCCATAAAAAGTTTCTTTAAAAAGATGCCCCTCAAAAATACAAACTCTTCAAATATTGAGTTACCACGACAAATTTTCTGAAATTCCAATAATCTAGGCTGTTTCAGATATTGAAAAAATACAACTCAAGCTTTTCTGAGTGGTGAGAAATTAAAGTTTGAAGGAAACATAAATGGGTTTATTCATCAATGAGCAAAGTCTTGATGCTCAAAAAGTAATTCAGAACAAGCGTGATCAGTGACTTGTGCCTGATTGACCCTGGTTGCCTAACAAATGACTTACAAGTTACAACATTTTGAAAACACAATCTTACTTTTTGACTTTTTCACTGATGGCTGAGTAGTCTTTTTCTTTCCCATGATGGCACTCTTTAATTTTCTGAGTAATCTGAGGATAAAATATTTCTTGAAAATAATTGTCTTGTCTTTACAACCATGAAGAGTTCTTAGAGTAAAATTAAGTTATATGGAGCTCAATTTAGGATCCTCTTTAAGATAACCGTTTCAATTATACAGTGTTACTGCAGGACTTTATGTGACATCATCTGAATCAACATTCTTGTTTTATCAGTGTTCAGATGTTTTCATGTTTTGAATTATTTTTTTTATGAAGTCAGCATTCCATCCTCCATTCTATGTTTCTTAGTGGGCCTACTAAATGCATGAGCCCAAAAGTTGCAGGTAGTTTGGCGTTAAATAACAATAGTCTGACTAATCTGCAAACATTGAACAAGGCAGGTCGCCGACCCAGTTGATCTAATTTCAAGATTGGCAAATCAGTTCCTTGTGTTATTTTTTACACTCCATTGATTGAAAACTTATACTAAGTAACTTAGTTATATTCGATAATCTATGCCCCTTGTAAAATTGGGGGTGGGGGAGGTGGAGAGGGTGATGGAAGAAAAGTCAGAAACACAAGTATTTTAAATTACTCTAAAAATAAGACAAATATTTATATAATTGAAGAATTTAGAACAATGCTGTTAACCTCAGAAAACCTTTTCAATACACCAGACCTGCCAACCTATATTTTGCTTCACAGTAACATTAGGATTTACTTGCAGTAAATTTTCAAAGTCCACAGTAATACTGCAACGTGTAAATGAATTTTCCCATCCGGGG
>BMAT01000546.1:166418-182762 GCA_019649035.1 Elysia marginata
TGCAATACTGCATCACTACCCTCTCTCTCTTTCTTTTCCATACTGTCTCAGCGCCGCCTCTCTGGAAAGGCTTATAACCGTTTCTTGTATTTACCCCAGCCTACAGTTTCTAGGCGTGCCCCTGGCTCTGGTTTCTGTGAATGGAATCATCGCAGGCTGTATCAGCATGATCTTTCTTCCGGTGGTCGGCGCATGGGCAGACGGTGGAAAAAATCCTAGGGTGAGATTGTTCTCGTTTATCACAGTCTAAATATTTATAGACCTAGCAGCAATCGGGCTTTTTTAAAGACAATACTACCGGCTTTTAATTTAATTTTTTTTTCTTACCGTAACTTAGACAAAGACGTTCTTTACTCTAAAGAAACCATAAAGAAGAAGATCACAAGAAATCTCGGCTTAGACATTACAAATAGGAATAGAAAGTTACCGAGTATTTTCTAAACTAAAATAAGATACGCAAATCTAGCTTTAAAATATTTTAAAGGTGTATGCCAGCAGCCCATTTTAAACCTCCTTTTAATTTCTTTAAAACGAAAACTTCCGATATTTAAGCTTGGTAAGAGATGTTAGGCGGTGCAAACACTGTTCCAAAGAGTAGGAGTATATAACGTTTTTTAGAATTAAAAACACTTCGAAGCTTCAAAATCATTGTATCAAGAAGATAAGCTTTCATAACATACCCTAAAGCATCTTTTCACGGTGATGTTAACTAGTAAATCAGCTTTAATTAAGGACGCGGCCTATTCCGCTTTCGGACGCAAGAAAAAAAAATCTAGATCTATACTAGAACACTCGTAGCTCAGTGTTGGGGCAATTCAATTTCAAATTCGTACCAGAAAGCAAAAGGAAACCACTAGAAAGGAAGTAGATAATGTAAACATTACGATAAATCATGATTTAGATTTATAAATACATCGACTGGATTCGTTGCTGTGGCATAAAATCAAGTACAGCCGAGCAACATAATACCTGTTGCTACGTTCTTACACATACCGCGGAGGTCACGCATACTTCTTTGGTGTGTTCGAATAAGACCCTACCGACCAACGCGTAAAGAGGCCGTAAACAAAGTGTGACATAGAATGGGAGCTTGCATCCTCAGAGTATTCCAGTATGCACCAATCTAAAAAGAAATTTGGGAAGCACAAAATTAAGCGACATCTTGTATTGCCGTAAGTTTCTTTCAGTAATAAGAATATTTATTTTTTAACGATTTTGATCTAGATATAATTAGATTTGGTTAAGACTATGATTATATATATATATATATATATCTGTCTCTCTCGACCAATACCGTTTCACCCAATGGTATTTCAACAGGTTCGCAAGCTCTACTCTCTGTTTGGAGGCTTGGGAGTGTTTGGCGGTGGTCTTCTCCTCCTCATTCTGGCAAGTTTTCTGAAGATGCAACAGCTGGACCAAATCACCAGCAGTTTTGTCAACCAGACAGGCTCTACACCCTTCGATGTATCTGGGAACCCTGTAGCTTTGGCAGGAGATAGCTCGGCTCACAATTTTACTGGTCGAACTTCTCGAGCCGTTGACAGAGAGGTACTCCTGCAGAAATCCTCTATACCAGCCACAACAAGCCCCAAGACTGTGCAGGAAACAATTCTTCAATACGCTAGCCTTCCTGGGGTTGTATTTGTTTCTATCATAGGCTTCGCAGCAATCGATATGGGTTTTGACGTCACCATTTCTTTGTCCAGGGCTCTGATCCTGGAGAACGTTCCAAGTTTTCAACACATGCGAGTCCTAGTCTTAGCAACGGTGGTCCAGTCCTCGGCCGGCACGACATGCTCATTGATTGGTTGCTTTGATTTGCCGGGAATTCTGGGTCCGACGTTTAAGGTTGATGGGACAGCAGCTACCCTAATTTTCTTCTGTTGTGTCCTTCTTTTCGCTAGTATTAACGGGTTTTTCCTGATGAGCCTTGCAAGTTACCGTCTTGGTAAGAAGAAAAAAACGTCAGGATTATCTTCTACGTCGTCTCTAGTTCCGACATACATGAGTTCAAGTCATATTTCTGGCGCATCGTGCAGTTTCGCTGCAGATGTCACCAATTCGGTAGATATGAATTCAGAGAAAGTTAGATCTCAATATAACAGGCAACGTGATATGAAAAGAAAAGTTCCCATGGGCAGCCAAGAGCAACTTGCTGAGGACAGACCTTATATTCCAGACATTTTGCACACTGAGGAAGGTGACACATCTACTAGACCTTTTCTGTTGGAGGACAGCTTGAAGGCGAACTACTCTGCGATGAACGGGGCTTCAGTGCCTACCGTCTTTGAAAACGAACTTGAGCGGTGCCAACTCCGTCCCCAAAAATCCTATCATATGGCAGAGTCCAACACGCCATGTGGGTCCGTTAACGTGTCCAGTGACAAAGAAAACAATGCAGTAACATCTATCTCATCTCCACTCAGAGCCGCCATACAATTTAAAACATTGGACACTACAGGCGTAGCTACTGTCCTAAACGTTATTAGGCAGTCTTATTCTATGTCTATGTCTCAGAGACATGGCCTTGGAGACTTTCACGCCCGTAAACTAACCCAGCTCCACGCGGTCCAGTCTAGACTTAGCGCTAGAGAGAGAGATGGAGCCCTCAGGCGGCTTAAAATAAGATTAACGGTTCTTTGCGTGTCGACTTTCTTCACTATCGGATCTTCAATATCGATGTCAGTGTACTCCTCCAACACGCTCAACCTGGGCATTCTACATGGAGATCCTACAGCTCTGCCTGGCACGGAAGGCCGGGACAGCTACGAGAAAGGTCTTCAGCTTGGCGCCATTGGCAACCTTATCATGTATTCTTCATTTATGGCTGTCAGCCTCGGCAACAACAAAATTATCGATGCTATAGGTGAGTAGAGTACCCTGGCATGTTTAGTTCTGAATATTTTTTGTTCCTCTTAAATTTCAAAATCTTGAAGTAAGTGTTGCTATCCTTGAGACTTGCAACGCAATGCAACGCAAGACTTCTTGGCTTCCCGGTTTAAATTAAATGCATAGGCAAAGACTAAACAGTTAACTTACAGTTTAATATTTTCGATATATCAGTAAACTTAATAAAGCTAAAAGAAAAGAAGCGGTGGCTCAGACTCACCAATGAAAATTCACGTTATTGGTGGACACTTTGAAATTCTGTAATTTTGACGCAATAAAACAGTGCAACTTTTTTGTAAACTTCCCATTTTTTCTAAACAATTGAATCTGTATAGTCCAATGTTTTTAATGTTAATCGTTCTAGGGTTTCCACCCGTCCCATCTCCTCTATCTCCTCTTTGAACCATTTCTTTCCTCATTTTTAAAACAACTTTGTGTATAGGCTACTGATTTTTATAGTTTTCTGTTTATGTTTCAGTATTTGAATACTTACATCATGTAGGGCCTATACTTTTCAGTATTGTTTTCGATGTTTCTATAATAACTTTTCTGATATTTCCTTTTATCCAGTTATCTAAGTTTTCAATACTTATTTTTAACAGACGAATGTGTACAACCGAAAGCATGCTTTTTCCATTGAACTCTGATAGCTGTAATAAAACCTTACTTTTTAAATAATTATCTGTGTAAAGCTCAAGCCCGTCAATTTATGCTCTTTTTCCAGGTGAACGCGGCCAGTTTGCGCTATTCCATGCTCTGTTTCTCGTCGCTCTATTGACCATCATCTGCACAAAACTTGTTGAGGTGTACTTTGTCTTTATGGTGTTTTGTGGGGCTTACCGGACCTGTATGCTCACTCTGCCATTCGTTCTTGCTCACAAGTTCACACAGGAAGGGGTGAATAAAATTTCCTCGTTTTATAAAAAAGTTCATTTTTTAAAAAGAGATCACTAAAATTTGTTTGTACGTATTATTTTAGCTTCTTGCTTGATCAAATTTTATCAGCAAATTTAATTGGATTCACTCTATGTTTTAGCTCTATATTTCAAGTATTTTAAAGTAATTTTTTGTGACAAAGGTTAAAACTTAACCATTAATAATGGAATTGTGCCCAAAAACCAGGACCAACTACCCGGCATTTCTAGACCACATAGACATGTCAAATCTGGTCTAAGATTTTAATGCCTAGAAGATTTGAGTAGACTATTTATTTATAAAAACATAGCTTTCTTAGAAATAAAACCAGTGAACTAAAATTTATTATTAAAATTAAAACATTAAAACTGATAAGTGCTTCCGATGCGATTTCAACATTGGTTTTTAAAATGTAAACAAATGCCATTAGACCATAGACTCTTTAGGCCTATCTAAAAGTGGGTTTACACCTTTCTAAAATGGCATGACAAGTCAGAAAATAAATCAGAACGCAATTTTTAGAGTTCACGAACCAGCAACTCATCCCCAAATATTTAATTCCGTTCTGGGTTTTCGTTAGATTCCCACCGGAAATCTGAAACTAGAAAGATTTCTAATTTTTTGGGAGAGTCAGAACGTGCAATGCATTGTGAAATAGTTAATCTTCTCGAACTCCAAATTTTTCCAACAAAATGTCGGTCTCTTTCACCAATAAATCAGGCTCGGTTTTGCCACTGACAGCCACAATCATGTAAAAAGAAAATGCCAATCAACTAAAAGTAGTAATAAGAACATTGTTTTGAGCATAAAGCTAGGCTTATGGGAATCGTGCAATATTCCTACATCGAGATATATACCTAGATGTAATTGACGCAAACCGTTCAGTAGGCCCTAATAGATTAGATCTAGATTCTAAATCTAGCCGTGACCTAAATTCGTTTCTGTTAATTTTTTTTCTGCTCTGTGTAAGAGCTCCACAAAAAAATGGGCGGAATCACAATAAAAATAGAGACCTTTAGCACACGCACCGTGTCTCACCATGCGTACGTGAAAATCGGGAAAGCAGATTAAGAAACTATAAAAATAATGAAACCAGTTTCTAAAAATAGACCCACAGACGTTCGCGTCATACTCACGCGTTGCTGCTTAAAGTCTGTAATGTTCTAAAGAATCTGACCTATTACTACCCGGAAAAAGTCACGTGACTTTTGGGGTCAACAAACCGCCTTGTGGTGATTTTATTTGGGGTACTGTTTGGGGTGTTGTTTAGGGTCACTTTTAACAGCCTTAGTTCGACTAGATCTAGGTGATTAAAAAAGAAGGCACCAACCAAGTTTCCACCCTTGGGCTCGAACCTGGGTAAGCCTTTCATAGCATTTTATGAAATCCCCACTTCTCTTGATACTTTATAGGCCAGAATTCCTTCTCTAATCTTGCCTTGGGAGTGGGACTGAGTGTATCGGTGTTGACTGGCTTCCGTACATCATTCGGTAGATCTAGACCGAGGACAGAATGACAGAAACGTTGTCACTCAAATTTTTCATCCCAAAATAACTACTTCCAGTGTCCTACTTAGCCGTGAAAGATATAACTAATTTGAGTATTTCTTTTACATGCAATAAGACTAGATCTAGATATGTATACGAGCCCGAATTCAAAATCTTCAGCCTAGCCCCAAGAGGCAAGGAAATTCAAGTAATATTATTTACATAGTATCTAACCCAAGCAGCACCCCAAATGAAATCCACCATTACTATTTATACCAAACAGTGAAATGTTGCTACCTTTCTAGACCTATCGGCACTCGCGTAACATAAAATTAAACATGGAATGGCGGAAATCTGGAAGAGGTTATTGAATGATAACCCCCACTGACTCCAAGACCCACGTGACATTTTGGAGATATAGGTCAAAGTCATTCCATCGATAAAATAACGTTACCATTCTGATTTTGCGTTCTGAATTCTACCCTGTAAATTTACCGCGGTTTAGATCTCCTTGTAATGATATGTCTTGTATAAGTTATTGTAACTACATATATAGATCTAACTAGTTCACACAACTTAGTAACAACACCGATGGTTGGAATCTATCTTTTATTCTCTCATTTGTACGCACTTGTCTCAGCTCTAGCTGGCGAGACGCAACCGACTGGTTTGCCAGGTTTTCACACAATGCAAACATACGTAATATTATATAACACGCCAAATAGGATTTTAGGCAATCTCATCACCTCCCCCTTCTTGGAGAAGTATGACATTAATTATCATTTTAATAGCAATAGTAATATCATTTAAAATCTCTTTCACATGCTATAAATTTGGTTTTAAAAGTATTTAAATTTACACATGAACAAAAATTGCAAGAAAATTATATGCTGCAAAATTTGCTTGCTAATACATGTATTGTAAATTGCCAGTATTCTAAGATTTATTTTATAGTTAGTTTGGTAGGTCTAACTGTTTCATATAATAAACCAGTAAATTAAATTTAATACATGTAGTCACAAAACACAAGTTAATTTTACTTCTGAATTGGAGTGGATCTATTTCAAAGGTATGGAAAAGAACAATAACTGAACAATGGATATCATATTGTTGAAACCAAAGTAAACAGAATCTACACATGTATCAAACCACATGTCTAGAGTTTATAATACGAGATAAACTAAATTAGGATTGTCTTGCTGTTCCTGAATCCCAACTAGTGAACTATACACAGCTTTTCTTTAAATGTCTGATGTAGTCGAGTGCATTTTGTAGGACAATTAGCTCTACAATTTAACACATTTACACTAGAGTCATTCATTAGTAAAACGTCTTGGGTGCTTGACTGCGCGACCACTATGGGTGTGGAGTCCTGTTGTTGGTTTGGTGGCGCAATCAGTCATTTTGCCTGTCGGGTTGGAGGAGCCAGGAGGTAGACCTGGGGACCTACTTGCCGGGTCGTTAGGGGCACAGCTTGGATGTTGACGCACACGTTCCCCCTCTGTAGCTGCATTATCCCCAGCGTCATCATCATCAGGTTGTGGTGGATGATCAGCAGGTCGTGCTCTGGTGCTATCCATGAGGTGTAGGCGGTTTCTTCGGAGTGTTGTGCCGTCGGGAAACTCGATGATGTAGCTCCTTGGCTCACCACTGTGTTTGACGATAGTCGCCGGGGACCACAGTCCAGTGCCGGTATCCTGGACTGACACTTGCTGGTTTTCGAGAAGTGGTGGGAGGTCATGTGCCTGTCGATCAAAGTAGCCCTTTTGAACAGCCTGTCTTTGTTCGAGGTGTCGTTTAATACCCTCACTCTTACTGTCATGCCTGATGATATGTGGAATCTGGCTTTGAACCTTTCTGTTAAAAAGAAGTTCCGCAGGCGATGGTAGGATGTTGTCGATAGGTGTTGTACGAAGCGAGAGCAGTGCAAGCTGTGGATTTTCCTTCTTTGCTTTGGCTTTCCTCAAGCAGTTCTTCACTGTCTGTACAGTCCTCTCTATAAATCCATTTGGTTGTGGAAAGTGGGGACTGGAAGTTACATGTTTAAACTCCCATTGTTTTCGAAAGTTTTCAAATTCGAAGCTGGTAAACTACCTTGCATTGTCACTGATGACTACTTTGAGGATTCCATGGATGGCAAAAACTGATTCCAAGTAGTCAATGGTTTCCTTGCTTGTCATGGTTTTTAATGATTTTACAAAGGCATTTTACTGTAGTAGTCAGCCATAAGTAGAAAATTTTGACCATCCAGATGAAATATGTCTGCAGCCACTTTTTCAAAGGGTCCTCTTGGCACTTCATGCTGTAGGAGTGGCTGTTTTTGTTGTGACTTTCTGTTGTATCGTTCACAGATGCTACATTCTTTAACCTTCTCTGTGATGTCCTTTGTCATTCCCAACCAGAAGACATTTTCTCTTGCTCGTAGTAGACATTTTTCTATGCCTTGGTGACCATCGTGTAGTCTGTCGAGGATGACATCTTTCATACTCTTTGGGGTTATGATGGCTGTGTTTTTTATGATAAGCCCGTCTTCTATAAATAGAAAATCTCGCATTGACCAGTATTTTCTGACTGCTTGTGAGACTTCCTTTGCGTTATCATGCCATCCTTTGATGATTTGAGATTTAAGGCACATCAGTTCTGAGTCTTTCGCTGTGGCGCGGCATCTTGTAAGGCTTTGTACTTTTCATCTGATATTGATACTTGGTGTACGATCTTGTCTAATTGGAATTCACCTGCTGTTGTTGGGCTTACTCTTGATAGGTAGTCTGCGAAGATCATTTATTTTCCTGCTTTAAATTGTATAGTGTAGTTGTGAGGTTGGATACGCAAAAGCATCCTTTGTAGTCTTGGGGGAGCTTTGCTCAGGTTTTTATGCTGGATGTTTACCAATGGCTTGTGATCGCTCTGTACCAGTACGGCTTTTCCATAGATGTAGGTGTGAAACCTTTCTGGCGCAAACACAGCTGCCAGAGGCTCTCTCTCAATATGAGCGTATCTTGACTCCGTATCAGTGAGAGACTTGCTCGCAAACGCAATTGGTTTCCCATCTTGCAGCAGGGCGGCTCCTATTCCAGTCAGTGAACTATCGACTTCCAGGACGGTTGCTTTATTTGGGTCATAGTAACTCAATGTCATCTCTTTCTGCATGAGGCTTTTGATTTTTCCAAATGATTTCTGGTGAGTTTCTGTCGATTGCCACGCTGCATCTTTGTGTAAGAGCTTTCTTAATGGATCTGTGTGGGAGCTCAGTTTGGGGATAAATGAGCTCATGTATTGAATCATTCCCATAAACTGTTGAAGTTCTTTCACCATAGTAGGAGCTGACTTTTCCTTTATGTTGTCACATTTTGCTGGATCTGGCTGGCCACCTTCTTCAACCCATATAAGACCATAAAAAAGATATCTAGGGTTGCTTGATTGCACATTTAGTGCTGTCGAAGACAAGTCCTTTTGCGCGACTCACTTCCATCAGGTTTAGCAGATTTTTGTCATGCTCTTCTTCTGTTCTACCAAAGACACAGACGTCATCAGAAATCCCAAGTGTGCCAGGACACCTCTCCAGGATCTTGTCCATCTTCATTTGGAATATGTCCTGTGATACATTTAACCCAAACGGCAATCTCAAGAACCTGTATCTGCCAAATGGTGAATTAAATGTTGTCAGCTTACTGGAGCTTTCATCGAGGTGAATGGCCCAGTAGACATGCTGCGCATCTAGCTTGGAGAAGTATCTTGCACCGCTGAATTTATGGGAGATCTCTTCCAGGGTAGGGATTTTATGATGCGTTCTTTTTATCACTTTGTTGAGGTCTTTTGGATCCAAGCAAATTCTAAGTTTACCATTCGCTTTCCTGCTGAACGCCAGCGAGTTGACCCAGTCTGTTGGTTCATTTTCTTTGCGGATTACTCCCAGTTGCTCCATTCTCTTTAGTTCACCTTCCAGCTCCTTCAAAATATTGACAGGGTACTTTCTTGGTGGATGCACAACTGGTGATGCATCTTTATCTATTTTAATGTGAAATGTACCTTCAAAGTTGCCTATTTGGTCGAACTGTGTAGGGTATATCGATTGGAGGTCTTGGACATCTTTGATGGGCTTCGTATGCTGTATCTGGCAATTTATCTTTATTAGGTCTATGGCTCGACAACCTTGTAGGCCTAGGATGTTTGGTCCATCTATGTCCACGAGGAAGAGCTTTAGTGGGAGTTTTGCTTTCCCGCACTCAAACACAACAGAACCACTGTGTCTGATGGGTTCACCGCTGTAACCGATGAGCTTTGTGTTGCTTTGCCGGACGAAACTGGCATTTACAATTTTGTTGTTTTTAGTGACTTTGTTGCTGTATATTTGTTTGAAGGATCGCAACGTCAGGATGTTGGCGTTTGCTCCTGTGTCTAATTTGACTTACTTGACTTAGGGCCTTTCGCATCTCAGTGCCCCAACTGGGACGCCTCGGCTGCTTCTCGAATCCTCGCTGTAAGCTTGGTCCACTCGTCTCTCTGCTGTGCTATAGATCTCAGGTGCTCTAGATCGTGGCTGCTTTTCAGTTGCAAGTTGCTGTTTATGACTCGGTTGAGGACGACAGGGAGTGTTGTTAGAGGACGACCTTTGAATTTGCTGCCTTCCGTCACGAAATATCCGCTCATTGCTTGATTAGCGGGAATTTGGCTGTCTCGTCTTAATATATGACCGAAAAGGCGCCAACGACTTTCAAGAATAAATATAGATAGAGGGCGTTCATTGCACTTATTGTACAGAGATGAATTTGTTATTTTCACGGGGTACTTGATGTTGAGTACTTTCTTTAGTTGTTTTCTATGGAACGCGTTAAGTCTTTCTTCTTGTGATTGTGTAGGTGCCCATGTTCCGCAGTTATAGGTAAGAACTGACTTCACCAGTGCTTTATAGAGTTTGCCTAATTTGCATTTAATTTTTATAACTGCCGTACATCTCTCTGGGACTTTGGCCGGGATTCTTGTAAAAATTTCTTCTCTTTCGTCTACTGTTGAATCCACTATGTTGACGTAGAACTCATCATCATCTGTTGCGGAGTCCATTTCTTGTAGGTCGTGTACCTTCCCCTTCTTGTACCATTTGTTTGGGGGTTTAGCTGAGCTCTTCTTGGGGTTTCCTTTATTGTGGTGATTTCTATCGCCCTCAGCAGCACTGGCTCCAGCTCGGCACATTTTTGCCCAATGATTTGGTTTCTTGCATCTTGCGCAGTTGGTGCCAAACGCAGGATATTGGCCATAGCTGTGAGAAGAACCACACTTTGTGCACTGTTTTTCGCTATCTTTAGATCTATGTTTCACATAGTCCATTTGGCTTTGTTCTGGCTTTGAGATGCACTTTTGTATTCTGATAGACTTTTGACTGTGGCTTCATAGTTTTGTACTATTTCTATAGCTTGAGCCATGGTGAGATCAGTTTTACCCAAGAGTTTTTTCTTCTCTTCTTGGTATTGGCATCCTTTTATTATCTGTTCTGGATTCTTTCTTCCTTGACAACTGTTGTCGAGAAGTTGCATTTGTCGGCTTTAGTTTTGAGTCTAAGAACAAACTCTTCTATAGTCTCGTTCTCTTTTTGGACGTAACTTTGGAGTTCGATACGTTGGACCCACTTGTTAGGTTTCTCGATGAGATGGTTCTTAAAAACAGCCCATACATTTTCGGGATCTTTCTTTCCTTCCTCGGATATGCCAGAGGCTAGTAAAAGGTCACGACCCTCTCTGCCACATCTCTGCCTTCGCTATTTTGTTGATTGTTAAATAGCTGGATATGAAATCCTTCCACTCATCAAACGCTTTTTGTTTGTTGGGGTTGTTCCAATCTAGGTAGGGTAAAGGGATTTGTGAAATGCCAGCCAACGTCTAGATCTAGATCTAGTCAATCTGTTGCTTTAAGGTCTCCTTCTTCTAAGGTCTCCGGGTTTGTTGCCACCACAGTAATTTCCGATTACAGGAGTGTTCTCACCTAGGGTGGGACTAGATTTGAGGCTTGGGTGGTTGAGCGGCCTAAGCAAAAGGTGATAGCACACACGATTTGCCTTCAAAGTCCGAAGAGCAACTCGGGGCCAGACCACTACACTTGTCCAAATTACTGCCTGAAGATGTAGATCTAAATGTCGGTCGTTCGTGTAGATCTAAAGCGAATTTGCATTCCTGATATTTAGATCTAATAAGATCTACATCTAGTGTAGATCTAGAGCTAGATTGTCTAGATATGACTGGTCGACTGAGAGTGCATGCAATCAGTGCTGTTTACGCCGGAAGCAGGCCCGAAACTGGCCTTGATTCTCTAGGTCTAGTTTGTTGTGGAATGTTAGGGAGCTAGTTTTACAGTACTGTACCTTGTTAAAGGTTTTTACCGCTGCCACCATGTAATGATATGTCTTGTATAAGTAATTGTAACTACATATATAGATCTAACTAGTTCACACAACTTAGTAACAACACTGATGGTTGGAAACCATCTTTTATTCTCTCATTTGTACACACTTGTCTCAGCTCTAGCTGGCGAGACGGAACCGACTGGTTTGCCAGGTTTTCACACACTGCAAACATACGTAATATTATATAACATGCCAAATAGGATTTTAGGCAATCTCATCACACTCCTAACCGAGGAACTTTTAGGCCTAGGGTAAAATTTAAATTTTAATCAAATCAAGGTATGATTGAGTCTTCATATAGCAAAAACACAACGAAAAAAAAAGAGTTAAAGAGGATCACAAATCCAATTTAGACAGATTTAATTCATTCTCAACATATGACATCCCACATTGGTCACAAGCAGCACAAAGGTTGTCATTTACTATATCAAGTCGAAGGAGATTATTCTCAATAGAGCTCTAAATCGTCTTGCGCGATATGAATGTACAAATGATAAGTAGAGGGCTGAAATGAGCGTACGGAGGGTAGCCACAATAATTTGGGAATGAGCAATCTATCTTTGAACGCAGATCCTGTAGGCTTAATTCAATTAATCTTGTCTTGACTTGAGAGAGAAAAATGACCCTGTGACCCACAGACTGAAATATCCAAGCATACCCAAAACCAAGAGAACAGATTAGTTTCCTCATTTCCGACACCCAGTTGACCCTACCATTCACATCTGAAACATAGCTTTGTAAGTAACATTTTTTGGCATATTTAGAATTTTACAGTTCCACCAGTCTTAGCCAGAATTTAATAGCGCGTAGTTGATAAGTAACGAATAGATGAAATCGACCGCACTCTGACAGAGCTAGGCAATTAGGTGACATTTTACCAATGTTTACCACAGCTTTACAAACTGTACATGCACTTTTTCGATCTGTTCAGATATCTTTACACCCCAAATTTCACAACCATAATTACAGAAGCAGAGGTTTAATTTTTACATAAAAAAGTGAAAAGAATAGCCTACTTGGTTCAATAGAATCATACCGGCTGCAAAGCCTTCTTACTCTAGAAACCAGTCACGTAGCTTTACTGCATAAAGATTCAATACAGTGAGGAAAAAATTAAACCCAGATGGCTGTAGTAAGTAGATATATTGATGGGTTTTCCTCCAAAATGCCATTTCTCAGTCCTTTTTAAAACCCCACCTTTTCTAAAAACTATCATTTTTGTTCTGTCCAGATTGACTGAAAAGCCCCATTTTTATAGAAATCTTGCAAACAGTAGATTTTCCTCTGCATGTCAACAATGTTGTCAGATAAGAGGCACATATCATCAGCGTACATAAGAAGATGCGTTCGTTCGTCGTTTGATAAAAGCTCAATTCCATGCGTACCGCTAACTCTTAAGATGCGTTCAAATTCAGACACATATAGCGAGAACAAAAGAGGACTAAGAATACAGCCTTGTCGTAATCCAGAGAAACATGCAAAGTAATCAGTGCGCTCATGTTGACCAATTCTAACAATTGAAGAGATGCTTGAATACATGTTCTTAAGTATTGTTATCATTTTCACACCTAGGTCCCTTTTATGAAGACATTTCCATAGTTTTCCATGTGGTACGCAATCAAATGCTTTTGAAAAGTCAACATATAAAACATAAAATCTTCCACATTTTTTTTATAAGTACATTTGTACTAGAGACTGCAGTGTAAATATACGATCAACTGTGGAGTAGCCTTTGCGAAAACCTGCCTGGGCTTCTGGTATTAGCTTATTTATATAAGCCCAATTGTATAACCTGTCATACAAAATTCTAGAAAATAGTTTGGATACAACATCTAAAAGGGCAATTCCTCTGTAATTTTTTGGATCCATTGGATTCTTTTTTTTTAGAAGGGGGAAAATCAATGACTTGGACCACTTTTTCGGATAATTATACCCGTGGAAAAAATTGCGTTAAACAGAATACACAGAAAAGTTACAAGTGAAGGACAGCAGCTTTTGTAAAATTCAGCCCCTATACCATCACCACCGTTAGCTTTCCCGTTTTTAAGCTTGTTTATAGCATCCTCGACTTCTTTAGCGGTGATATCAGAGTCATAATTGGCAATACCATTTCCTTCATTCATACTCAAATCTTCAGCTTCGACTGACTCCCCAGATTCCTCTTCATTTCTAGGGTCAAGAAGATTTTGGAAGTATAAAAACATTTCAGAAGCAGCAGGTTGGTTTGTACACCGATAATGAGGCTTAGCAAGCAATATAGAGAGGAAGCGAAAGGATGGAGGGAGAGAGAAAGACAGAGAGAGACAGAGATAAACCCTTACGTTTGTACTACAACAGAGAAATACTGAGAGAGACAGACAGACAGGCAGACAGGCAGACAGACAGACATTGCGGCAGAGTGGTTAGCACGCCATAATCAGCTGTCGTGGGTTCGATTCGGAACCATGCCACGTTGCAGTTACTTTGGGCACGAAATTTACCTTAACGTTCCCCAGTCCATCCACCTGTAGAATAGGGACGAAGCTACAGACAATGTTTAAATTTGTGATATGAGCCTGCAAAACTGAATATGGGTTAAAAGTTCCTTTCAAATGTCTACTGGGGCATTAGCGGCGCTGCTGTTGTGGGAACACAGTTACGCTGAGTGACGAAGCCCATTTTTCCTAAAGGGGGTTAATATAGTGTAACAAAGACAGACTGACAGATAGAGACAAAGAGGAAGAGAGAGACAGACGGACAGAGAGAGAGAGGGGGGAGGGAGGGGGTAAAGAGAGACAGACAGATAGACAGAGAGAGAGGAAGGGGGTAAGGGCGAGCAAATGGGTGTAAATAATGTTTTTCAGATACATCGTAAAAATCGACATGCGCAGAGCAAAAAAAAAAAAAAGAAAAAATAACACATTCTAAAGTTTGTTTTACAAACCCTGTCATAATGTCAGGTTTGTTTATCAAAGTTTTTTCCACTCTTCATAGAACAGAATACTCAGTAAGTATAACAGCGATTTCAATTATTTCTTTGATACTTTTGGTTACATAGAAATATTTACTATTGAAAAAAATACAGACAATATACTTAAAACGACCTGTGCTGAGTGACTAGTTAAAAATATTTGTTATTTCAGGAAGGGTGGAATTAAACACGTCTTAAGAAGCTTGTGGGAATTCTATTACTTCTTATGGAACCCATGCTTGAAAAGCAGCTGCAGCCATACAATAATGAGGAAAGCAGCTGCAGCCATATAATAATGAGGAAAGCTTCTCCGCCTTAATTTTGGATCAATGCTTCCAATTTGATGATAATATCAGAGAGATTATAAAAACTAGATAGTCGGTATTTCAAGAGTTATCTCACCAATCATTTGACCATAAAGTAAACACAAACGCCCTCAACCCAACAAGTGTATGACAAATATACATGCTATGATTCGCATGACTACAAATGACCTGGAAAAGGTCTCCCCAGAGATCTGGAAGGTCTAGGCCCACGGGTGCCCATTGCTACTACAGTGGAATTATGTTACAGTACACCCCCCTCCCTTTTGGAACGAATTATAAGCTGATCTCATTCAAGCTGATAGGCACGATAAAGAAAAAAAGAGACATAACTATTCCTTTCATAAAACCAAACTTCATCTTAACAGGACTCCACTGTAAATTTATAACGTCTACAAGACTACTTGATGTTTCCATTGGCCTTTGTGCATACAATTATGGCTTCCTAATTTATACATAAATATTATATTTGCGTTTTGGGTTTCTCGTAAATTCACAAACCATTAACGAGAAATCTAGACTCTGTATTTTTTTGTTTAAAATTTTATTGTTTACTTTTTTACATACCCTTTACCGGCGTACAATACCATAGTCAAAATTTTTAAAGCCACCGATCCAATTCAGGACATGACGCGTTGCGCTGGTGCTGATAAAAAATTTTTTACGCGATGAAAGAATATAGCGTGAATCACAACTTTGCGTTTCATCGCTAATGTGCAATTTTAAGCTAATGCAGTTGGGAACGCAGCAGAATTTATTAAATAATATGTTCACCAACCTTTTTGTTCTGGGTTTCGAATAAGGCAATTGGCTTGCTGACAGTCATAAACTGAACTCTAGATCTAGACCTAGTTTAAGTTTTTCTTTTAAATGGGTGTGCTTGAATTGTTGTCAAGCTTCCAGTCGTGATTCTTCTTTTCTATTTGTAAAGCAAATAAGTGGAAGAGCTTAATGAACGGGCTGAATAAAATCTACAATTTCTTTCTATAAATATATTGTTTTCTTTGCCTGCCTATTGGCTTATATCATTCATGTAATGGCATTTAAAATCTTTTAAAGGCCAGCATCTAGCTTTATCTAGGCGAAGAGGGGGAAGAAATCTACAGTGGGACTGAGAGACAAGAGAGAGAAGCAGGGAAGGGAGAGAATGAGAGAGAGAGAGAGAGAGAGAGAGAGAGAGAGAGAGAGAGAGAGAGAGAGAAAGAGAAACCCTTACGTTTGCATTACAACAGAGAAGTACTGATTAAAATGGGTGATTCTGGCACGGAGAAACTATAATGTAAAGAGCAAGAAAAAAATAGCAATGTGCAATTTTTATTGATAGGCCTACTTTCCAGAGAATTTTAGGAGGACTAGGGTGGGAAACAATTAGAGATTTCGAGG
>BMAT01000546.1:205473-238893 GCA_019649035.1 Elysia marginata
AGTAGTAGTAGTAGTAGTAGTACTAGCAATATTAGTAGTAGTAGTAGTAGTAGTAGTAGTAGTAGTAGTAGTAGTAGTAGTAGTAGTAGTAGTAGTAGTAGTAGTAGTAGTAGATGCTGCTGTAAGTAAACATCGATTTGTTTAATAAAAAGTAGTTTCGATTGGGCTAGAAAACCATATGAAAAACATAAAAAAAAAAGAAAAGAATAAGTCGTAGAAAGGGGAGAGAAACAGAAGGACGGAAGATGTGTTGAATAAAACATGTCAAAAGTAGAAAGTAAGACCACACTAGTACAAAAATCATAGACTAAGACTGATCAGATGCCGAAATTACATTACTATCAGTAGCAATACCAAATAACAATAATGAGTAGATCTAGTTGAAAGGATTTCCATACAAGGGTGCCACCCTAGCTAATCTAAACTTCATGGTAAAAAAATCTATCTGATTTTTGGAAATACACAAGGTCCTGTGAGGTGAGATGCATTTTCCATAACAACAAACATTGCTGAGGATATGAATGGTAATCAGTACTTAGGAGTCATTTCTGCCTGCAAATAAATATTGGCTACCTGTGCAGAAATCCTGTCACTGCAGCTATTAGTAGTACAAAGATCTAGTTTCTAGGTCTAAATCCAGATACTGTATGGATCTAGAATCCAGGTCTAGATCTAGCTTAACATTTTTTTAAAATACAAAGAGCTCTTTATTTGCACTCGGTAAAGGTCCTCTATCTGTAACTTTATCAATATGAGAGGAAGGAAATAAAAGTACGCGAAGACCTGTTTACACTTTTACAGGAGCTGCTCTAGCCTTATTTTATTTTACAGTTACACTATTTTTCAGTTTCTTTTCCTAGTATAACACTGGTTCTTATTTGTGCTAATATGTGAAATGCCCTGGAGATGAAGAAATTTGGGGCGCAACTGTCTATCATTTCGTTTGAATTTGAATTTTGATTGATTTTGGCTCTATTAAACAAGAATTTATATATTTTTCTTTCAGACTGCTTTGTAATTTTTTTGTGTTCACATTTTAGGTAACCGAGCTTTTCTGAAATATAATTTACCAATGCACCCATAGGCTTATTACTATTACATGTTGTACAGTGTTGCAGGATGGTGACTCTAAAAATATTTAAAAAAAGCTATCAACATTTAACTTCAGGTAGTAGTATGTTTGGTATTAGAGCTTTGGTCATTCTATTTTTGTTTTTTAGTTTGCTTTTTTAAAATCTGATAGTTATCTTTTAAAATTTCTAAAATAACAATCTGCAACTTTAGTAGTATTTTTATTTTGTAAATACAAAATGCCACCCAAAATTTAATTTCTTCTTACCATAAATTTTCAAATTCAATCAACAAGGATTATTTTGTCTTTCTAGAAGCTGCGTAACTTCAAGTAGACCTATGGCAATTTAAGGCAAGTTCCAATATGTGGAAATTGCAAATATTTTGATTAAAATAATAACCACTCATATAAAGAAATTTTGACCGGATGGGTTGGTAGAGTTGGAAATTATATGTTTACTTTATCTATGTAAGAGGTTTTTTACTTAATGTATACATTTACAATTTATATGACCGGCTTATTTTACGCTTGTATTTTTTAAACTTGAAGGTTTTTAGAGCAAAACTCAACCAAACATGTTGGCCTGTTGGTATGCCAAACCCCATAATATTTTTACTTGCAAAGAAGACGAGTTATATACTGTATATTTGGAAAGATCTTGTTGAGACAAGAAAATTGGTACCATTTTCAGTTCTGCATCTTAATTTTATCGGCAAGTTAAGGATACAGAAATAAAAAAAAAATTAAAGCTATAACTTGCTTAAGAGTTAGAAAGTTTAACACAGATTTGATCTATTGTCATTGATTTGTGTTAAGATACAACATCGCATCAAAATAAGCTTTGCGTGCATTTTTGCCTTTTTGTTTGCTTTTTTGTTTACAAACCGATTTTAAAGATTTCGGTATCAACTAAAATTAAATCAACTGTCCCTTTGTATATTTAAAGGGCCACATGTGTTTGAAATTAAATAATACATTTTTCCTTCGTAAAACGTTTTACTGCAAAAGCCATTTTTGGCAATTTTCTTTGCCTTTTGGTCTAAATTACTTTAACAAACTAAAAACACCACAAAAACACATACAATTAATAAAAATAATATCATAATTTCAGTAAATCAAAATATTTATTATGAATAACCAAAATTGGCTCTCTATATAGGAACAACTTCTTGAACTAGAACTTTCTTCAGCGGACAGTCGCATACAACTGCTGTAGGTGCTCTCCACTAGGTTCAGAAAATGTGTTGGGGTACCACCAGCCAGTACTAATACCTCTGGCACCATGGTCGCTATCCAAGAATCAACCTGAAAAATTAAAATAAGCAAAAGATTTTGGTTAATAAAAACTGCACCGGTATGTGCAATTTGTGTAGTAGCCTATTATTAAAAAATGATGTTACATTCTTTGAGTTTTAGTTAGTACCTTTTAAATTAAAAATCTGTTTGGCAAAGTAAACACAATTTTTAAAACTTTTAGCTTTTATAGAGATTGTCATTTTGTTACATTTTTTTTTCATCTTACAAACGTAGGCCACCACACATAAAACGTCTTTAAGTAACTTTAAGCAAGAGTTTCCTTTAGTGGTGTTGACTTAAAAATTAAATGGATTACACTGTACTATTTAATTGCAGACTTGGATTTAAAATGCATGCAATTTAAAAATTTGCTTAAAAATCTCATGTGAGCTCCTAAGGCCTACTGTAAGACCTTAAAATACTCATGTACCGGTACTAGTGTTATTCACCGTATCAGTTAGGCAGGAATAGTTTACTTATTTTAAGATAATTTGATTTCAAGAGAATAATTATGAATTTCGATAGATAACGATAACTTTAAATGTTTTGGATCTGTTAGTGTTATAGTTTATATAAATATGTGCCGTAAATTGTTGTGGCGCATTCTAATTCTTATGCAGCTAGTTTTGCCACTTTCCTGTAATAAATATATGCTAACTGATGTAGTAAGGTTTTTTATTGTTCCTTTTTTCTGTCTACTGACTCTGATTCATAAAAGTCTGAAACTTTTTTCGTCACTGCTTTCACTGCTTACATTCAATGTTCTTTTGCCATAAGAAATCATGGTTAGTGTAGCACTTGAAACTGGTAAAAGTTGTAAACGGCAAAAATGACAATATTACAGAAGTTACAGAAGGATATATCACTTTTATAGATTACAGCAAGGCGTTTGACAGTGTCATCCACTCAAAACTTTTAGACCTCATGACAGAAATGGGTTTCCCACAACACCTGATATCAATGATTGCTTCTCTTTACCACAATCAAAAAGCAACAATCAGACGGAATAAGGCGAATTGTGAACCTTTCAACATCGAAAAAGGAGTGCGTCAAGGCTGTATATTGTCCCCACACCTCTTCAACTTGTACACAGAACAAATCATGAGACAGGCAGATATAGATGATATGGGTATCAACATAGGCGGCAGAGACATAACAAACCTCAGATATGCAGACGACACAGCACTCTTATCAGACAACCTCACCAGCATGAAAACGATATTCCACAGAGTCAACAATGCAGGTCAGCAAGCTGGACTCCTACTGAATGCCAAAAAGAGACAAAGGTTATGCATATACCAGCAAGCAAAGAGTCTAGTAATGTAGAACCAGATATAAAGATAGACAGAACAAGCCTGGAAAATGTAGATGACTTTAAATATCTTGGCTCAATCAAAACATCAGATCGCACATGCACCAAAGATATTAATACAAGAATTGCAATGGCAAAGCAAGGAATGGTCAGCCTCAATAACATCAGGAAAGACAGATCAATCCCCAAACCCCTCAAATTTAAACTACTGAAAACTTTGGTTTGGCTAAGAATGCTCTACGATTGTGAAACGTGGACAATGAGGAAAGCAGATGAATCAAAGATAGAGGCAGCTGAAATGTGGTTTTTCAGAAGATTACTAATAATGAGCTGGAAAGACAGAAGAACAAATGGAAATGTGTTAGCTGAAATGGGGACTGAAAGGACACTACTATCACTAGTAAAAGAAAGAAGGCCTAAGTACATTGGACATGCAGAAAGAAATACAAAAACCGATTTAATGAAGACCATCTTCGAAGGAAAAACAGAAACAAAAAGAGGAAGAGGCAGGCCATCATTATCCTATGCTGACCAAGTCAGTAAAGCAACAGGGCTTAAGTTACAGGGCATATCGCAGAAAAGTCAGAACAGAGTTATATGGAGAGGGATTGTGAAGTCTTCTTGTGCAGCAGCAAACATCAATCCCGATGATGCCGCAAGGTGACAAGGTGGCACAGCCAGCAGAATTTTAAAATGTCACTATAAAAGTTAATTAATAAACTTTATTTCGCTACTTATTTTGTTAAGATTTATAATAATGATCTCATGGCACAATTCACTGCATGTGTAAATATCAGACGGAATTTGTCAGCATTAAGTTTCTAAAGGCTTAGCAAATTGAGAATCCTTCCTTAAAGTCAACATTCAGTTTCACTGTTTCAGATTTTATGTACATGTACTGTACATATCCTCTGTGTTAGAACTTAGAAACCTTTTAAATACACTTGATCTAGGTCTATATCTACTCACTCGATCTGACAAAGTTTAATTTAAGATTCTTTCTCTTTTTCCCAACTTGAAGTTTGGTGATCCTAAACCTACATGTAGATAAGATTTAGAGCCTTTGTAGGATTGCTAGGGTATATTTTATATATCAGCATTCACAGTAACCTATAAAAAGATTCTAGAATAGATCTCGATCTAGATCAAAGAATATATTTCATATCTAAACTTTTTAGATCTAGATTAGGCCTAGCCTGAAACACATCTAAAGGACATGGCATGGATGGACGTCGGAATAAATGCCGTCGGGCTGACTGATTTAAAGCTATAAATCTTTTGTTTCCACTAAATCTAATAATCTAGCTCATAAATTTAAAAAAGTTTATGCTCTCCTTTTTTGTCAATACTAAAAAGTCTTGGAAAGACAGCTCCAGCGATCTTTCCTTCGCTTCAGACACAGAATGGTTTGATATAACTCTTTGTTTATCTTGCCAACCACAGGCAGAGTAACACACATGCGCAGTGTGTAGCAGTTGAACTTGGGGGACTGGTCTACGCACCTACTCCAATAAGCAGTGACGAATTCAAGGACAGCTTTTACAGCAACAAAGATTGCCACCTGAAAGATACACCGCAAAGTGACAGGCTTCACCTGCTGGGCAACTTCAATAGAAGTTGGCAATGATTGTAAGAACTAAAAGGAGGTACTGGGGCACGATGAGATTGGAAAAAGAACTCCAATTGCCAAAGATTACAACGTATATGGGTAATAAATGACATGACTTTTACCAAGATGCTTTTTAGACAGGATGCCAAGTACATGTAAAGCGCTTAGAGCACATTAGTGGATAAGCGCTATATAAAAATGCTCTTTACAAAGCAATATGGATGCACTCTCGATAAAAGCAGCGGCATTTGATTTGTGTTAGGGGAGAAATCCGCGACCTGGAGGTCACCAAAGTCATGCGTGGAGCCGAATGCTTGACCGACCACAGGTCAAATCAGTCCTGACAATCCCAACACACCACAAGAAGAAGATTATCAGACCACCCTTCAACGAAAGGAAACTAACGAACACCAGTCGTGACAAGCACTTTGCTGAAGATCTGACAGACAGGCCATGACTCATGCACCAATGATTGGAAACACAACAGAAGAGTAGGAACAGTTCAAATTCCTGTTGAAGGAGTCAGCGACGTTCATGATTTAAATTAAAGGATGGGCCCAAAAGGAATGGTTTGATGAAAACGTCGAGGCGGTCAGACACCTCGTGGAAGTAAATAGGGGTAAATATGTATCTGGGATGACAGAATGAAATTTGAAATTTTCGTGTTCTGAATGGGAGTTTTGATAACAGATTTCCTCATTTTTTTAGAACGTGCTTTTCATTTAGTCTCTAAAGACAAAATGTGCCCAGTCGTAACCTTTAGTTGGCAGCCATTTTTTGTTATGAACTTTTCTATTTAATTTATATAATCTTTTTATTCTCAAAACAGAAAGAAGTTTATTTAACAAGGTTCTATCTTTAAACAGCAGTTTCTGGAACCTTACAATACCTGAAATTTGTACAATAGATTACTGAATCATTGATTGAACTCTGGAATACATGTACCATGACAAAATAGAAAATAGATGTCATCGTTTGACTTTTCATAGTGATGAGTCTAATCTTATTTGGCCCTCACGGAATCTAAAGTCAAAACTTATGCATGTATTTATTGTGTTTATAAAGAACCTATATTATTATATTGCACTTATTTGCATAATCAATCTTTTTTTCAGTTGTAGGGTATGGCTCATTTGACTTATTATTTACCATTTTACACTCATGACATAAGCCGCCATGATTAACACTTACATGTCATAATCACACACTATTTTTTTAATGGTCTGGCTAATTTGTAAGCTTCTTTTGTGTGTTCTTTTTCTTGCCCAGACCCCCCGTTTTCCCCCACAATTACCTTTCATCATTATAAGAGTTTCTGGAACTTGCAATTTTCTACCCCCGAATCACTTACATTATGATAATGCATGTCTTCTGGCCTATACAATGATCATTTTAGTACTTAAATTTGGTGTATCCATAAAAATAAGAATTTGTTTAATGTGATAAATAAAATAAGGGTCAGAATCATGAGAAAAAGATAATGAATCGCGATTTAGTACATGGAAATGTATATAAAATGAAAAAAAAACCAAACAAATGAACAATTTAAGATTTGGCCTCCAAAGGCTAAATTTGAAATTTGGTTATTTTATACGTAACCTTTTCAATTAACATAAGTTAAATAATTAAATAGGATCCCACACCTTGACAGATCATATAAAATGTAACATCTAAGCGAATTTGCATTTTAGCCAAATTTAGAATTTTGACACAAATTTGGCATCTAGATAAAACCTTGTAATACTAAAATGATGAGTAAAATTCAGTTAGAACCTTTATATTATGCTAACTACTCGATCTTGTGAAAATAAAAAGGTTTAATATTTTAGGACCACAAAGATAGCGACTCAAAGGACCGGAAAACAGTTTTAACTTATTTAAAAAAAACGACTTAAACCTTGTTAGTCTCAGGCCACGAGGTCCAGCATGCACAGCGCCAAATGGCAGAGTGGGAGATGGGAGGAAAAGGCAGACTTTAAGATATCAAAGTTGTTCTTCAGTGCTATCAAGAAAGTCTACGGACTAGTGAAGCCATGTACGACCACTCTACAGCAGATAGCACGATACGTTTGAAATGGTAAGATAGTGACAGAGAAAGCATTTCAGCATTCCCTCCTGGAAAAATCCCCAAGAAAACCGACTGAAAAGCAACCTGACATACATTCTATAATGAAGGGAATCAGTAGGCAAGCGCGCACACCAGCTCTGTAAGAGCTACCTTGATGCGGCCTTAATACCTTCCATGTGACACTTGTCAACGTCTGTGGTGGGAGAGAGAAAACATGCCCTAGGATTTTAGCGACGCCTTAATTGTTCCACTGTTCAGACACGAGCGCACCAAAGTTGTCTGTGAAAGCGACCTTGCACCTTCACTTTGTCAAATGCCTAAAATGTTTTGGCTCGCGCTATCATCAACTCTCTGATCACCGATATCGCAAAAAACCTGCCAAGGGCTCAGTGAGGATTCCATATTGGCCGAAGCACGATTTATTGTCCGGTAAGTTCAAGAGAAGTATTTCGAGCAATCATGGATATCTATGCCACTGTTAACGGAGAAGCACCATTTGTTATTTTTTATAAACTAGGATCCCTCTCCTAATCCATGGCAACTTGGCTGAACGAGCACTCTATTTTTGAGAGTTATCTGAGCCGTGCATTACAAATCTCGAGAAGCAGAAGTGCGTTTTGGCCCCTCTTCTTTCCAATCTTTTTTTCACCTGTGTCCAGACCGATGCTGCCAATGACCAAAAGCAGGAAGTATACCCTTCAGACTATGCATCTTTATTTGACTTGTACTGGCTAAAAGCCAAGACAAACACCACCACAATAATCGTTCTTCAAGAATTCTTGCCAATAACTTCGAAATCATGGCACATAAAAAGTCTGACCTTGAACTTATCTTACAAGTTTGCTGGGGCCGCATGCCTTTTTTAAACTCAGCATGAGTCTTGGCATGGTAGAAGTCGTGCTGCAGCCAGCCCCTACTTCCACAGAAGCCCCCCCCCTCCCCGTCGATCTCTGTTGAGGCAACAGAACTGAAGACAGTGGAAAACTTCAAATATCTTTTCAGAATCTTCTCTCGTGGTGGAACTTTAAACAAGAAAGATCACCGCCAGAATCTTAAAGGCAAGTCAGACTTTAGGCTGACTGCCAGTACGAGTCATGAACAAACTTTATATCCGCCACTCTAAGAAGGAGAAAATAAATAATGCTATTTTTTTCATTAGCCTTATGTACGGTTTTGAGAAGTGCTCTCTTTTTAGAGGGCACATGAGACAACTGAAACAGTCTCATATATGTATTGCCCGAGGTCACTTCTGAACATGCGTTGGCCGGACCAAATCACACACCTGGAAATTTTGGACAGATCTAAACCAACAAGCGTTGAAACCATCCTAAAAACCCAGCTTCGATGAACAGGACATGTCGCTTCAAATTGAGGGAACTGGATTACCAAAACAACTGCTATGTGGAGAACCCAGCACAGGTAAAAGAAACGAATTAAGGCCTAAAACGGTACAAAGACTAAGAACATCGATGTATTGCTGGTGATATTTCTCTGAACAGTTTGAATGTTGTGCATGAAAAAAGTCTGTTGGGGCGCTGTAGCGAATCCAGAACAGCTGAGCTGTAATCAACTCAACTTTATCTTTCTTTTTACCAGTCTCATGGAGGTTGCTGTTGGGGCGTTACAGATGACCGGACAACAGTTTTCTCAACCCTTCCTGTCTGCTGTACGTTTGATAGCTTTGCTCATCTTCAATCTTGTTAATCGTGTTATGTTGTCTTTCTAGACGTTCTTCTACATTCCTCTTTTTTCACCCTCTAACAGTTTTCTGGAGCGCCATCTTAGCAAACTTCTTTCCTCTTGTTTTGTGGCCGACTCATCTTAGTTTGCTTCTCTTGATGGTTGTTAGAAGATGTCCATATGAATCAATGGCTTGCCTTTATGACTTCCTCATTAGTTGCAACACTAACCAAGCTTAGCAATATATGGAATAAAAAGGCAGTCAAGCTAAAATCAAAGCTAAGACTCATGCGTTTCGTTGTCTGCTCGGAACGCGAAGTGTGCTTGCCAAGCATGGACTCTTTAAGTGAAATTATAAAAAAGAACCCAGGTCACAGAAACGAGGTGCTTTATAAGACTGCCTGGCATAACCAAATAAGACCAAATGACTAAGCTCTACAGTCATCAACAAAATTTATGGACTATACGGTAGAGAAAGATAATATAAACTTGTCAGTCCAACTGTCTGAATCTTTATCTATATCTAAATTAGTTCTGAAGACAAAATTGTTTGAAAAATAAGCCATTATCAAAAATCAATTAGCAATCCTAAACTTACAAATTATCTTGCCAATAATTTTGTACTTCATATTATGTTTTTGGAACTGTCCGCCCTGGCCGTTGGTCTTCATATTAATGTTACTTCCAGTGATGCAGTGTTAACATGAACGAAGGGGCCAAGTGTTCAAGACCAGGGCGAACCACCGAATAGGAGGAAATCGGCTGTGGTCTGGCATGGAGAGGGATAGACTCCGCCATGCGACATTGCCCAAGACCCGCCACAAGGATGAAAACCACACAAAGAATCATACCGGATCGGTCGCCGCCCGGACGAAGGACCGCCTCTCCCATTAGCAGGATCCACCAGGACGCAGGTGGAAACTATGCTACTGGCGGATCCATCAAGACCATCCGTGTCAGAAACAAGATCGTAATTGGTACGGAGAGTATGCGGAGAGAAGCAGAGAAGTTAGAACAACTTGAATATGAAACTAGTAGGTACAGATGGAATTTACTAGGTCTGTGTGAAGTAAGAATGAAACACTTTGGAGAAACCTTGATATCAGACGGACACAAACCATATCACAGTGGCCGAGAAAATAAACATGAACATCGCGTGGGGTTCATCGTCCACAAAAACACAGCTGATGCTACATTGGGACGTCGACCAATATCAAGTCGCATCATGACTATTCGCCTAAAAGCTGCTCCCTTTATCACCACTGTCATTCAAGCCTATGCCCTTAATGCAAACCATGAAGAAGAAGAAGTCGAAGATTTCTACATTGGAAAGCAGAAAACAATAAATGAAGTGCCAAAAAAGACATCATAGTCGTACAAGGCGATTCGAATGTCAAGATAGGTGAGGAGGCACAGGAAGACTGGGGAGGGGGGACATGCGGGCAATACTATAATCAGGCCACAGACGATCGTGGGCCAAAAGCATGGACCCAGTCATCACCCTACCCAAAAAAGAAACTTGAAATTGTGTCAAAACAACCGTACTGTTAGTCTCATCAGCCATCCCAGCAAAGTAATGTTAAAAATCATTGTAAATAGACTTAAACTTAAGACTGGACAAAATCCTTGCGTATGAACAAGCTAGCTTCAGACCAGGTCACAGTACCGTTGAACAAATTTGCAATGAACGAATACTCATGGAAACGTATCTCCAGCACCATCAGGAGCTTCACCAAGTCTTCATAAATCTAAAAAGGGCATTTGACAGACTCTGGTATGAGGCCCACTGGTCAACTATGAGGATGTATAATATCAACAGCAACTTAATCAGTGTCATAGAAAACTTTTACAACAAGGCAACAAGTGCAGTCTTTTGTAAAAAAATATCGGAGACTCGTTCAGAACAATAGTCGAGATGCGACAAGGCTGCCTACTCTCCCAACCGTCTACAATATCTTCCTCGAAAGAATTATGACTGATGCTCTGGAGGACCACTTCGGAACAGTTAGCATTGGTGGCAGTCCTATCACCAATCTACGGTTTGCTGACGACATCGATGGACTAGCTGGAAATGTATGTGAACTGGCTAGCATGGTGGAAAACTGGACAGAGACTCATTCAACTTTGGCATGGAGATAAATTCTGAGAAAAACACGATTATAGCCAACAGGAAAGACCCATCGAAGAAAGAAAGAAAGAAAGGTCAACGGTCAAATTCTTGAAAGTGTTACAAAATTCAAATATCTAGACTCAAATATCTCCGACGAATGATCAAAGCGTGAAATGCTGTCCAGAATAGCCCAGACTACAGCCTCTATGACCAAACTTAAACCCACCTAGAACAATAATATTGCTAACAGCTCTTAGATCAGACTGCTACGTTCCTGGGTCATGTCAATTTTTCTCTATGCCTTTGAGTCGTGGACACTGAACACTGATACTAAAAGAAGAATTAAAGCCATGGAAATGAGGTGCTACAGAAGACTACTTGGTATCTCATATAAAGACCATAACCACGGACAATTGAAAATGCCAATGGACGACATCTTGACCTTTTGACCATTATTCGGCAACCAAAAACTAAAATGGTGTGGGCACAATACTCGCTCATCTGGCCTTGCCAAGACAATCATGCAGGGTACCGTAAATGGAGGCAGAAGGAGATGACGGCAGAAGGAGAGGGCGGCAGAAGAAACGCTGGGAAGACTACATCAGAGAAAGAACAGGACTTAGCTGAGAAACACCTTACGGATAGCTGAAAGAGAGGAATGGAAAGCTGTGGTTATGAGATCATCTGCAGCGCCTCGACAGATTAAACCTAAGGGATAGGTGATAGGTCATAATATTTTTATTTTCAATTGATTTTTCAATTTTAAATTTCTAAGTTACCTTTTTTTTTGTCAACTTGTATGGAGGAAATTGTGTAGTTTTTTTTTGTTTTGAAGCGTTTTGAGACTTTTTTTTATTGTAACAAGCGCTTTATCAATCTAGAGACTGTTATCATTATTATTATTATTATTATTATTGTTATTATTGTTATTATTATTGTTATTATTATTACTGTTATTATTAGTATTATTATTATTACTATAATTATCATTACTATATCTTAAACTACTTTGATTAAAGTGTAATATCCTAGAAATACAAAATAGATCTAGAGTAAAAAAATGTTTTATACGCCTGAACCTATACTCGAGATCTAGTTGATAAGGTGTCTTTACTGAAGGCCTAACAGCAGATTGTGGGGGCCTTTGTTACCTTTGTTCTGGAGGAATAAAGGTTTTTTGAATAGTAGCACACTTACTGTGCGTGAGACGAAATATTATTTTAGACTATAATTGGTGATCAATGTCACATAACAAAGTTTAAAGAGTGCAATCTATGATAATGGAACTCACTATTTTTTATTGAAGAAGAGCGTCAATTTCTAAAAAGCGCATGAAAAGTTATTTAAAGCTGTTGATCTTCTCTGCTTAATTACGTAAGCGCCACTTGCGCAACTCGGCACAAAAAAAAAAACTATAGCTTTTTCATACACACTTTGGCAGCACATAGTCTGCGCGTTTCGAGCCGAGAAACTTGTGCGACAAACGCACACGAACTTTGATTTCCTTAATATACCGTTGAAACGGGTCGTTATAGTTAAAATAAAGACACCGCCATTCCACGCGCTGTCAAACAGTATATTTAAAACAGTGGAAAAAGCACCTCCGCAAAAAGCATACGGGCGCAACGATGGCCAAGATGGTCTTCAAACCTCCGAACTGTCGAGCTTACCAACGTGCCTGACCTTAGGTGTGAAACAGATTGCAGATTTTTACAAGTTAAAACGTATCAAAGAGTTAACTTCTCATGAAGACACCATCGCATAAAATTTTATGTAATCATGTACACTGTTTATTATAATGGTGATTTAAAAAATGCAAATAAAGATGAGGGTCTTCAGTATGATACTGTTCAGATAAAAAGATCATAATAAGGTAAAACAGAGCTCTCAATAGAACACTGGTGCATATCATTGATTCTCACGAGAACAGTTCGTGATCTATGCATAATAAGCAGTCGAAGTAATGATGTACTTTCACCTTCACCGAAGGTTATTTAAGCGTATATATTTAAAAAAAATAAAAAGCACTTTAGCAAACATGAATGTAATTCAAGCTGGTACGTGCCCTTATTCTGCAATATTTTCCGCGCAAGGGTAAATTTTCGAAACAAGAATGGCTCATTGAGACCCCAGTAAACTTTATGCAATGTGAAACATTTCCGTTTCGGCAATATTATTCACAAGCTGTGCAGTGTATACTCATTCAATGAACAGGAAGATTGTTAAAAAAATACACGTATCACCTGAAGAGACAAATAGTTATCACCTGAGGAAAAATAATTGTCTATTACATCAGAACAAAAACTTAACTATCATCTGGAATGGAGAATAATTTGAAGCTTGAAAAAAAAGTAGAAAATAACTCTTAGCCCGCAATAAATAACCTTCACTTTCGGCGTTACGCTACCTTATAGAATGTTGTATAAATCACATTTCTACCCATACTCTTAGCCGATAACGTGGTGGTGGAATCTTTCTTTCCTGTTCTAGACAAAGCCACGAAGGACGTCCGAAAAGAAACAGGAAAAAAGGCATAATTTTTTACCCAAACTATATTTTTAGATTCTATAAACAGGAACCACTAGTGCAATATATTATATTTCACGGCGCAAAGTTTCAATACCATTGAAAAATGCACTATTGAACACTACTGATTCCAAGATGGCTACCCCCATCAAAGACTGGTCAAAGCTGGAGGTCAGAGCTGTTGGGCGTTTTTTGTTTCCTAAAGGTATAAGATCGTCTGAAATTTACAAAATATAGAAGAAACATAATGATTAGGTGCTGTGTCAAGATCTCGAGTGTAACAATGGTGTACTTGGTTTAGAGAAGGCCGAACAAGTCTAGATGATGAGCCAAAGTCTGGTCGCCCGAAAACATCGACCAATGAGGAGAACACAACTCGTGTTGATGAGCTCATCAAATGTGACAGGAGGATCAAGATACGCAAGGTTGTTTTGAAACTCGAAATTCTAAAAGAGTATGGTTCATGAAATAGTCCATGACACTTTGGTATATCAGAAGGTGTCTTCAAGATGGGTTCCAAAAATGTTAATGGAGGATAACAAGCTTCAAAGGGTTGAAATTTCACAACGCCTTCTGCTGCGATGCCAACAAGACAATGGAGATGGGGATATGACGCATATTGGTGTGGGGCCTGCTGAAGACTTTTGAGCAAAGAATAATCTATTTGACAATCTAATTACTGAGATGAAACTTGGATCCATCTGAATACCCCAGAGACAAAGCGCGACCCAATGACTTGGAAACATTCATCCTCTCCCGTGACAAAAAAGTTTAAAGTGCAGAGGCTGCAGCTAAAGTGATGGCTATCGTGTTCTAGGATGCAAAAGGTGTGATCCTCTCAGACATTTTGCCACAGAGTCAGTTTATCAATGCTGTCCTATAGTGCAGCACTCTTGACCGCCTCAGAGATGCAATTCGTCGCAAAAAACCTGAACTCTTGAGAAGGGGTTTTGTGCTTCAGCACGATAATGCCACCCCTCATTTAGCAAACCTTACACAGCAATGGCTGCAGCGCTGCGGTTGGGAAATTCTTTCTCATTCTGCCCAAAATCCAGACCTGGTAACCTCTGGCTTTCATTTGTTTGGGCCTTTGAAGTGTCATTTACGAGGCATGGCTTTCGAGACAGAAGGTGACCTCGTCGGTGAATCGAAGAATTGGTTTGCACATCTTGACCTTGATTTCTTTCGAGTAGGTATCTATTCGCTGCTGTCGCGCTAGAAAAAATGCATCGATCTCAATGGGAACTACGTTGAAAAGTAGAGGAAGAGTGACACTTATATTTGTACGAGTTTCAAATTGATCCCATTAAAGCTGTCTGAGTTATGCCCCTTTTCATGTTTCTTTTCAGACGTCCCTCGTATTTACAGCTTAGCATGTGCAAAAATGGGCTGTCGAAGATCTAAGACGATGAGCTTCAGTGTTAGGCCCTGCGCCTTGTTTATTGTCATGGCAAGGCCGGGTCGTAGAGAAAATGTTTCCTTTGAAATGGAATGGAAAATGGTATCTGAGGGTCCTAACGATATTCTTGCTATTGGGTGACGTTGCCCTGAATATCTCCCTAAACCTATTACTTCTCCAATAGTGTGTCTGTCACATTTGTGAACGATAAACTAAGTGCCATTCATGAGCTCTGATGTTTTTTTTTAATCTAAGTAGCATCATTGGCATGTCACACTTAAGATCTAAGATATGAAGTGGACTGTCTACTACTGAATATACATCAGTGTATGTGTGTGTTTGTTTGGATAGTTTTTCAGCTCAGAGTCTATTGACGTGACTGATTCTGTTACTGAGTGTTCTGGAGTCAGTTGTTAAACTTAAGTATCTGATATGCATTGCTGACCAGCGCACGAGTAGTTTTTTTTCTTTTGAATATTCTTTAGATTTCCCTTCATTTGTATATCTTTTTGGTACCGGCAAACAATGACTTTCTAATGATGTTCCACCAATAGATGCGATTATTTTCTCTAAATTGATAAGAGCCTTGTTCTTCGCAGCTTCTTCAGTTACATCTGTCTGATGAGCACAATCTCCACCAATTTCATGACGAAATTCTTCCCGCACTTCTGTCGGGTCGGATGGAAATATCTGTGTTAGTACGATAGCAAAGAGATTTCTAAACTGTTATGGACTCTGACATGTGCAGGACTCTTGTAAAGTTAGGCGGTGAATGTTGTCACCTGCCATAGGTACAAGGCAAGACATGCGTCTTTTTAAGCCTCTTGGGTGATACCTCTTGAAAAGAAGTAGGGCCTTGGTGCAGACAAAAGTAGCAAACTTGGGCTAAAAAAATAATCACCTAGTTTGGGACTGATGATAATGTAGATTCGATTAACAGCATCAGCTTCCTACACTCCTACTTCTATTTCTCTTCCACGTTTTTTTTCTGAGTCAAGTCTTCTTTGATGCATCCCACATGCAATACTATTGTATATCTGCGTATAGAAAATAGTAAGCAAACGCATCGGTGACATATAAATGAAAAAAAAACTGTTCGTGTAGTTGGTGGCGGTGTAGCATTTACAACTTATTAGGCTGTATTTTTTTTACGGTAAACTCTATAAAAGTTTTCCAGGTAAGTCGGCAGGTGAACCATTGCAAGGTATCTTTCTGTACTTTGCATTTCAAAAATACATCATGCAGATTCTGTACTACCTATGTGCCTTGCATTAAGGAAATTAGAAATATCATCAATTCTACATCCTTCCTGAATCTTGATCTGCACTATTATGTATATACTTTAATACGTATTACAGCTCTTAATTAAAGCGCAGATCTCAACATTTGCATGGCAACTTTTTTTCTAAGTAACCAACAGTTTTATAGTACAATCCATCTGTTGTCAATGGTTTATTCCGCGCTCCAAATGTTTTATGGCAGAATTGTCTTCACCCTGAACATCTCTGGGTTGATATTTAGGACGGCTGCCTATTCCCATCTCAGCGTCTTTTAGAAAAGGCTTTTCAAACTGCATTTTCCATCTTTAACGCATGGAGCATTTGAATTCAGAGTACCACAGGTCCCGTGCACGACATGTGAAGTGACAATCGTAAAGAGTGCTGGGTCTTGGTTCTTGTCTGGGATTTTGGCAATGGCTACTACATCTATCATGCAGGGGTGAACTTTGAAGCACGTAACATTTATAAAAGGATATATGCATGCGACAAGCCTCTCTTCTAGAACGCACCGTTGTAAAGACAAGCATTTACATAACCTAGACAACCATATTTTAAAACATGCATCGTTTGTTTCAGTTTAAAGGAAAAAAAAACGCGTACCAAAAGGTCAGGACGATCATGTGGGTGCTGTCCCTCCAGAGGCTGCTATGAGATCTCTCTCACAGTCTCAGATAGGAGTTGTGGTTACTAAGATGAACATATAAGGGCAACCATATTTCCTTACATAAGCCATGGGCATCTTGTTGCTTCTTAAACATTATGCTGTTTTCCTCCGCAATACGTAAGAGGCAACACAACTTGTTGACCAACATTTGTAGGATCTCCATCGCATACTACCACTGTTTCTTTTAGGTTTTGATAGTTGTCTGCACGAAGACGCTCTTTTTCTCTTCTCTAAAAATGCAGCCTTTACTCTAATTTTTAAACACCTATTAAGTAAAGTTGAACGAGTTTTATTGCTTGAAAAAGATATTTGCCAAGTATGTTATAAATGAAAACATCAGAATCGGTTTTGTGATATTTTGTATCTAATGGTCTTATAATAAAGACACTTCTTATGATTACCGCTATGCCCTAGACCTTTATAATATGATCAAGTCTGCCTGTAAGGTAGCTCAAGAAAATATTTCACAGATTGCTGCTGAAAGTGTTAAAATACATTATAGGTAATCTAATCTTTCAGTTTTTTCCGTGTAAAACAGTTCTTGTTATGCTTCTTGATTCTTCCAAAGTCTATCAATAAACTTGTCTTCAGTCTTAGAAGTCCATATTATAAAGTTAAAAAAAAACAACAAAACCATCTTGAGTATTTGGTTGACACAGACGGTCGTGTGAGTGTGTTGTATATTAATTTACTCAGAAAATATCATGACAGGTCAAGTCTTGCATAATTATGTCTCATCGCGTAGTCTCAATGAGCTTCCTCTAGTTGGTGAATATATTCAGCCACATATAATGAGTTCTGTGCTGAGTCCTCATCTTAATGATCTGGAACATTCAACCTCGCCCACAAAGTCTACTACATGTGTGGCGTCGTGGTGTAGTGGTAGACGCTTGGCTTTCGGATCGAGAGGTCCGGGGTTCGAGTCCTGCTTTCGGCAGGTCGACGTTTAGTCCTTGAGAAAGGCTATTTACACACATTTCTTCGCCTCACTCATGCGTTAAACGAGTACCCGACTATAGGCAGTGAAAGATCTTGTCAGCATGCTAGAGTGATGCGCTTAACTTGCTGCTCCTCTGTGGGTTCAGAAGGTACTTTGGTTGGGAATGGCCTGTCGGGGAGCCCATGTAAAGCGCTTAGAGCACATTAGTGGATAAGCGCTATATAAAAATGCTCTTTACATCTCCCTGCAATGAGTTCCCAATATTTCAAAACTCTGACTCTCCCCTGATGATGCTACTGGCGTGTACTGCCTGTGCTACTGGGCTCATAAATGAATCTGTAGATGAACCAGAATAGGAATTAAAAACTCCACCTTAGGTGGATGAGAAATACAAAGTAACAATAAATCGTTTAGTGAACGGCAAAAAACTCATGACATCTACCAAATTCTATCACTATCAGATTTACCAGATGACGTCCCTAAGAGTTTGTAAAAGATGATTTTTAGAAAAAGACTTTGTTGAACCCTGACGTAGCCTATTTTGTTCACTCATAATTCTTGTTGAAAAAGAAATATGATTCCCTGCGATATTGAATAGAATTTCGGAGACTGAATGGTCCCACAGTTCTTGGTGCGTCTAACACTTCCGGAAGATCTATTTTCAAAACTACCGGACTCCACTATATTCAATTCTTGTGATTTCTCTAAAGATTACTGGCAAATGTCCATGCATTCTGATTGAGACACATTACAGCCTTTCACGCATCTTTGGGTATAATGCGGTGGTCTAGAAACCCTTTAGAGTTAGAATGCTTTGGCAAATTTTTTCGTCCCATGAGATTGGTTTTGAATGCCAAACCATGATTGTTATCTTAATTCGACGACACTCTACTTCAAAGTCGCTCTTGGGAAGATTAAGGTGTTGGTCTTTGCATGCTACTTTCTATTCCTCGCAACCGTGGTATGACTCAATCCCGGTAAACAGGTAATCGATCCGAAATCAATTAAGTTTCTTGGCCACTTTATGTCAAATGGTAGCCTTGCACCTGCTGCAAGCCATGTTCCTAAAGTCTTTAATCTTAAAGAACCTGAAACCATAAAACAGGCGAGAGGTTCAATGGGCCTCATCTCATACTACAGAGCCTTGATACCTAAGTTCTCCTCGATTATCAGTCCTTTGACTGTGGAGCAGCGTGGCTCAGTGGAGAACGCGTCGAACTTGTAATCCGGCGGTCGCGGATTCGACTCCCAGCTACGACGCATGTTGTAGTTGCCTTAGGAAAGCAATTCACCCACGGTTTCCTCAGTCCACCCACCTGTAAAATGGGTACCTGGCTATAGGCAGTGATTGAAATTTGTAGATTGATAGTATTTGAGCGCCTTAATCAAATATGAGTTGAATTTGCTTTGGTGTGTCGTGGCCTGGTGGGGGAATTATGTAGTTGTAAAGTCTTGAGACTGCCTTCGGCGGCGGAGGACTATCAGATAACCCACATTTTTTTTTATTTATTACGCAAAAGTAATCCTGAAAAGATTAACTGGTCATAAGAGTGTAAAAAGTCTCTTCAGCACATTCAGAAAATTCTCACCTAAGAGTAAGGGATATGTATTGCCTTATGGCTGAAATTCTTCTCAATTCAAATTGACACGACTTAATAATGTTGGAGATATGTTGATCTGGTGAGAGCGTTGAGTCTAATGTCACTCCCAGGTTCTTAATGAAACTTTTAGAAAAAATCTTCATCAGAAATGTAATTGTTGGGAAGCTTATAATGCTTAGTTAAGTTAGGGTTAGAGATAAATATGATCTCAGTCTTGTCTGTGTTTAATTTCAGCAATTTTAACACCAACCAAGATGAGATGAGTTTGAGGCATGAATTCAAAGCTGATACAACATCGGATAATTCATTAGTTTTAAAAGATTCATACAGTTGAGCGCCATCAGCATAGAAATGATAGTTGAAACCAAACTGGTCTTTTTTCTCAGAGAGCTGCTGTGAATACATCGAAAATCAAACCGGACCAAGTACCGATCCTTGTGGTACACCAAAATTAACTGCTCGAGTGTTGGACATAGTGGATCTAGTTTTATCTGATTGCGTTCTACCTGATATATAAGATGCAGAGAGATCAAGGAGACAGAGAAAAGTAACATTCCCAGAGTCACATAAGGATAGGATATCAGACTGATGTAACGTTTAGAAGGGCAGTCTCTGTGCTATGTTTGGGTTTGTAAGCAGATTGAAATATCGTTTGTAATAAGATGGGTCTCAAGCTGGCTAAGTATGACTTTTTCGAGAACCTTTGGAAGAAAGGGAAGGTTTGAGACGGGTCGGTAATTATTTTAATAGTTGAAAACATTGACAAATCGGCTAGCGGTGGAGTAATGATCAAAGCAGTAAAACTGCTAAATCAGAAAAAGCTTAGAAACCTCAAGGGGAATGACAGCGAGGGAGAGCAGAACCCTACAGAAATAAAAGAAATAAAAACGGATCGTTTCAAATCGAAAGTTAGATATAAAAGCACAGAGAATATCCAACCATTCGATGGACAACCGAGACCAAAATTGGATTGCACTACTCAAAAACAAGTAAGAGACACCATCAACAAACTCAATAATGGACGCGCTCCAGGAAGAGACAATATATGTAATGAATACCTCAAATATGCGACACCCATTCTAGATAAACAAATCGCGCAAATTTAAATAAGACATTCGAATCGTATGAACCATTGAGGATAAAAGACGGCCTACTGATAACTCTCCCCAAACCAGGAAAAAGAAAAGGACCACCATCAAATTCAAGGCTAATAACTTTGCTGAAACCTCTTAGAAAGATCCTGTCAACTATTGTGCTTAGCCGAATTAGGCCAAAATAGAAGCATCGGTCAGTCAAAGCGGATTTAGACCTAACCTTAGCATATCAGACGTACTATGGCCGCACAGGTGGCTAACAGCAAAAGTTCAAAAGGATGCAAACCTGGAAATAAGCATCACTGGCATTGACGTGTCAGCCGCTTTAGACACAATCAATAGAAAAAAACTACTGACACTTTTAAAAGAAATTGCGGAGGAAGACGAGCTGCGCATCATTCAGTTTCTACTGAGCGAAACCAGCTAGATGTCAAAGTGAATGGGCGTACCCAAGAAACTCCTTTCACCAACATCGGAACACTCCAAGAAGACAGTCTGAGCCCAGTTCTTTTCATAATCTATTTGGAAAATGCTCTAATGGATATCAGGAGTGCGTAGAACAACTCAAAGCAGCCAGCTCATTGTATGCCCTCTCAAATAATTTATGCGGACGACATTTACTTCATAGGAACATCGAGTATATGCACCGGGGATATTGAAAAAAATCCTAAAAACGCATAATTTGAAAGTGAACGTCGACAAAACAGAGCATACATGCCTGAGAAAAGACATCGGAGAAGAAAAAATCTTTTTAAAAAGTTGGTTGACTTCTAGGAAGCATAGAGGGTATCGAGCGCCGAAAACAACATCCAAACATCGCGCTTCACAAAATAACAAATATTTGAAACAGAGCAAACAAAACAAAAAGAAAACTGGATTCCAAATTTACCTTGCTTCAGTTAAATCGATACTTTTATACAATAGTGGCACATGGGATTTGCTTAAAACAGACAAAGACAGACTCGACGCATTCCATAGAGAACAACTGAAAAGAGTCCTTAAAATACAATACCCGACAAAAATATCAATCCATTCACTTTACAAAAAAAATGTGGAGAAGTTCCTCTATCCCTCCAAATACTTGAGTCTAGATGGAGACTGTTTGGACACATATTAAGACCAGATCCGTGTATTCCGGCAAACGAAGCAATACAGTTCTATTTTGTAGAAAACAATAAAAAAACCAAGGGGTAAACCAATAACAACACTTCCAGTTATTTTAAATAAAGACCTCAATTACGTTCCGGGCAAGGAAATGACTTAAACATCGCAGAAAGACCTGGATTTAGTTCGAGACATTGTAGGGAACCGAGACGAATGGAGGACCTTCATGATCGCGGAGATAAGAAGAGGAGCAGCCGAAGCTGTGCGGTCAGACGACACATAAGCGAGCGGCTTTAAGTCAAGTAAGTCACCAGCACAACGCGTCATTTCATGAAAGCATTTCGACGTTCAAAAAAAATTTCCTTGATGACTTAAAGACGTTTGTCTATGGCATTTGTACTTGTAGGCCGATACAGGGTATGTAAATAAGAAACCAACAAAATTTTCAAACAAAAAAAAACTACAGGAAGCCTGGATTTCTAGCTAATTGTTTGTGATATTTTTACATGTACCTGATTCTTTAGGAAAATTTTGAAGTCTGAGAAATAAGTAGTTAAAGAGCCGTATGTGTCCTAAATTCGCACAAAAGTCCCCTAACGCAAATATACGAGTAATATGTATAGATTCTAGATTTTACAGGCAGCCAATGGATGGATATAAATATTGGGGTAACTTGTTCTCTCTAGGGTTTTCTTAGTATTAGCCTTTTAAAAACGTTGTAGTTTATAAATAAACTCTGTATTGAAGCCAGCAAGATAGCGGTTTCAGTAAACTAGTCTAGAAAATGAAAAAAAAATGAAATCAAGATCTGAGTAGCATTTCCGATCCAAAAATTTTTAATAAATTACTTGATTACCCATTGTCAGTTTCTATCAAAGTAAACCCCCAGGTTTTTTGCCTTCTCGCTAATTTAAAGTAACAGATTTATTGTAATTAATGTAAGCATGATATGTTATTGTAGTCATGCATTTTATTTATATCACATTTATATTAATTCTGTTTAGTCTCAAGTCATTTTTAGTTTGTTTTCAATCATCCATTTCTGAACATCTTCAATGCATGTGCCCATTCTGTTAACCAAGCCTGTCTCATCTGATCTGAGGGGTGACAAATGCCATTGTGCGTCTTCTGCATAATATTAATAAGGACGTTGTTATTCACGCATCCTGCGAAAAATAGCTGGAAACAGACTAGAGTTGTACACGTACTAAAAGACTGAAGACAAACATACCACAAGCAAATACATGTACAGACACTCTTTTTCAAACAACCATTTCGTATCAAAACACAAAGCATGCAGACACCATTCCACAAAAACAGGAACACCAAATGACAGAAAACAAACTCATGAATAGGTTTTTCAGACCTCTCAAAGTAGAGCACTGAAAATATTTTTATTATCATGCCATATTGGCCCAATGCCAGTTTATAGTATGTAAACACAAAATCTTAACAGTAGTAAAATCGAAACTAAAAAAAAACAATTAAAAAATCCATAAAAAAATAAACTTAGGACCTCATAATATACAGTATCTATTAATACCCTAGTAGCACATAAACAATTTTACACAAAAAGAACATTCCTGGGTTGAATTGATGTATACCAGTATCACTAAATAAGATTATGACAAGTAGTTGTGGTGGTGGGCAAAGACGGGCATGGCAAAGAAAATAAAACAATGAACAAATAAATTTTATTTTCCCTCTCAAACTGACGAAAGATTTCGATGCTGTCGCTTGTGATGGTGACCTGAGTATTTTAAGGCAGAGCCAAGAAAATAAGTCTCTAATCGAAAAGCTCTTTCCTTGTTCAGGTACCCCTCTCAAACTACATGACTGTACATCATTTTGCAGTCTTGAAAAGTTAATCCAAAAAAGACCTTTTGGTTTAAAAGAAATACATGTAAAGGAAAAACATAATAATACTTTGTTCCCCATCATAAACGACAGATTTTTGACATTTTGCCACAGTCTCATAAGGGGCAACAATTCAAATTTTTATTAATTGGATTTATTAACCATTACATTACCTTAAGACAGCAATGGAAAAAACAAGTTATCTTTCTAGAGAACATAGGTCTTGCAACCAGTAAGATTCTAGATAAAAGAAGCTCGTACGCATTGTCAAAAAAAATACTTTCAGAATCTCAATATCTACACTTTCATCTAGTAAACAAGATGATAATTCAGTACATGACCGCATGTCATCAACATCATACACATGTTGTGTAGCACTGTAATGAGTAAGATATTATTTTCTCTACTTTCAAACACAACAAACAGAAAAGCTCCACCGGCACCACCCATGCTTCATGAAATTTGAACATGAATTAGGTGTGAAAACTGTTTAGATAAAGTTTTAGTGTCAGTACCTAAAATAGCAATATCTTGACTCCTGAACACCCATTACACTTTAAAACCCTATCTATCTCAAAACTAAGCCATTCAACTTACGACAGAAAGCGAGGCATATAATATTAAATAGGCCCATGTGTTGATTACCTTCAATAGATGTAGGCTTATTAAAGGTCATCAACACATGGGCATATATATCTTTTACTTGCCTTTTGTACAGAAAAATGGTCCAACCGTATCGCAAAACATGAAAATGCTCCTTATGAGACAAAATTCGGAAGGAAAAAAAAAGAGCAAAAGTCACAAAATTTCTACAAAATTGGTTTGCCTACTGACAGTTAAGCACAAAGGATTGAGCCAGACACAGGGAACAATATACACTTAACTTGCTTAAACCAAACAAAAAATTATGTTGTTGCAAAGTACACTTAAAATCAATCAAATTATCCTGGTATGACTGAAGCACAAGGTAAGACAACATGTGAAAGATTAAAAAAGTACAGACCATGATTACATTTATTATACACAGTTCTAATTTTAATATTAAAATACACTTAATATCAACAGAATTTCCTAAGGGGAAGAAACAAAGATGCAAGCCGCTTGTAATGCACATAAGCAGAACTTTTTAAAAAAAAACTCACAGATGTATGCTGCATCATTTTTTGCAAGTCGTCGATAAAGAACAGGTGCTCCTCTAGAGTCTTTGATAGATTAACTGACAAATTATACAACTTAGTGAATTTAAGTTATCTTTCTCATCTGGACTTTGGATTTCTGCTATAAATCATTTAACTGTTAAACCTAAATTTTTCCTGATTTTCCTGCTTTTTTTAAGCTAAAAAACCTGGTCACAGGAGTTAAACAAATCATAATCTTGCAAAAATGAGAAAACTTGTATCCCTAAAGAAAGCATTATAAAGGTTTTACATAATACCAAAATGATGTTCATTTGACTAAGTAACACCAAATGTTATTTACTTCATTTTCTAAGAAGACCAACATCCTTAGCAAAACCACAATTTAGATTTGAAGTTAGATCTTAAACCCACACATTCAAAATGAAACCATTGAAGGCAGTGATCACATCTAACCATCATAAGTGTTTGGTCGTCAAGTTTTTTACAAGAAGGACAAATGCAGTGTCCTGACAGTTTTTTTTCTTCAATTCTAGATAAAAGAAGCTCGTACGCATTGTCAAAAAAAATACTTTCAGAATCTCAAAATCTACACTTTCATCTAGTAAACAACATGATAATTCAGTACATGGCCGGATGTCATCAACATCATACACATGTTGTGTAGCACTGTAATGAACCACAGCACCATGCAACAAGACACATGCTTTACCTGCCGCATCAAGTTTGCAGAACTCTTTTGGCACGGTGACTTTTCTCTTTCTGCATGTAAAATTTTGCTTTGTACGAGGTCGACCTTTAGTTTTGACCCTCACTAGATTTGCATTTGAAAAGTTTGGTATCATCGAATTCACATTTATGTCAACAGAAGACGCTGGTTGTTCTGTAGGGGCAGATGTTGAAAGGTCGAATGACGCCGCAGGCTGGGCTGTGGAAGCAGCTTCGGAAATGGATGTTCTGTCCACCAATGCTATAGTTTGGTTTGAGAATGGTCTGGGGGTTGAAAGGTTTAAGTCTGTAGTCTCCCGCTGCAATGTGAGGGTAGGTTTGGGGTTGCATTCAATACTGGCAACAGTTGTGGGCTCAGCCATAAGTCTTGAGCGTGAAAGGCTCACAGATAGGTCTACTGTCGAAAGGCTCATGGATAGGTCTATTGTCGTCTCCTGTAGGAGAAGGTGGGTTTGGGATCGCAACCAGTATTGGAAAGAGATGTTTGCTCAGCCATAGTTCTTGAGGTTGCAAAGCTCTCTGGTGGGTCTACTGTCACTTGCTGAGTCGTGCCCACTGGTACATCTACTGTCACTTGCTGAGTCGTGCCCACTGGGTGGTTTTTGACTGCACAGGACATATTTCAATCGAGCCTGCCTGATGGGTGGACATTTGTCGTAGCTTCCTGCTAAATCTGTGCTCTTCAGGCACATTTTCGTACAATGGTGCCTTTAAAAATTCCCGCAGAGCAAAAATGTGCCGGCACTGCAATTTCAAATTTACAAAAAACTTGCATGAGCACGAAGAAGTGTTGTTATGTGAGTACTGTCTGAAGACGATCGCACCTTATGTGCTGAGCTGGAAAAGCTTGCAATTACGTAAGCAAACTTTCTTGCTATCTGATATTGCTGCATTACCAGTTTAGCAGCAAAAGTTGTCACATTGCCGTAGACTTGTTGGTAAATAGGGTCACTGTCCAGCGCATTGTACCTTGTTTTCATGGCTTCTAGTGTGTTAGTAGTGTTTGCTGCTTTTATGAGATGAGTGTCATAGTTGTTCAGGACATCAAGGGCTTTTCTGAGCGTCATCTTGGAATGTAAAAGACTCTTGATCTTTCCATGATATGACTCTATATGGTTCGTTGTTGTCAGATCCAGTTGCGGCACATAAAGGTTTTTGTGGTTTGCCCACATCTGCGGACAGTTCCACCAGTTACTTTTAAAATATTCCACAACTGGGGGTGGCGCAAGATCACACAAATCAAGCTTGAAATCTTCGAACTCTTCTTCCGTTAGAGAAGAAGCCTGGTGGTTGAAGATGTCTTAAAGCGCTTTGACGACTGTACTAGACAGTCCTTTCCCCTGAAGGGCTCTTTTAATGGCCTGTTTCTTACTCTTTTTACTGCTGTTACTTCAGACAAGTCTTTATCTAAAAAGATGGTGCTGGTATGTGAGCTGTCATACTTATCCGAAAGAAATTCTAGACACTTTGCTATCAGATTAGAATCCTCATGTCGTACGAAGGCGTGTAGAACAGGGTGGCCATCACCATTTTGGTCAATGCACATGACTGTGACGAGAGGCAGCAAATAGTGATTTCTTTTGTAGGTCGCATCCATTATTAAGACCTCTGGGTACTGACTTATCAGAGCCTTCATGGACTTGGACATGTATACAAGATACTGAAAAGCATTTGTGTTTGGGTCAAGCCCATAACCTACATCCCCTCCGTCTTCTTTGAGGGAATGGATGAAGCTTTCAACTTGTGTGACATCAGCTTGTTGTGTGTACTACTGCCTTAACTTCAAATTCCTGATGTCCCTACTCAGTAATGTTTTGCCCTGAGTCTGTTCAACGTGGAACCGGACATCAATATTTGAAACAGACTTGCACTTCAGCAAGGATTCAACTCATTCACACTCACTCACTTAGTCCCTCGACCTGTGGGGTCGTCGGGGAGATCTGAGGGCAGAAGAATCAGTTTTCTGTCGCCATGCAACTCTGTCTGAGGCTGACCTGACCAGTTCGTACATTGCCATTCCGATCCATTCCTTGATGTTATTACACCAAACCTTCTTTTGTCGTCCTCGTCTGCGCTTGCCTTCCACTGTGCCCTGGAGAATTGTCTTGGAAAGGCTGTCGTGTCTGGTGACATGTCCAAACCAAGCCAGTTTCCGCCGTTTCACTGTCGCCAGTAAAGGTTCTTGCGGGCTAACATATGCAACGACTAATTCGCGGACAGACTCGTTTGTTACGTGATCTTTGTACGAGATACGGAGTAGCTTCCTCAGGCAATTGTTTTCAAAAACCTGTATCCGTCTCTCCGTATCTGCCAGTAGCGTCCACGTTTCACACCCGTATGTTAGTATGGAGCTTACAAGGGGCCTGAAGAGTTTGTGTTTCGCCTTCAAGCTAATGGAGCTCTTCCAGATTTTTCCGAGCTTGGCAAACGCTGCTGTTGTCAAAGCTATTCGAGTGCGAACTTCAACAGTCGAGCTTCCGTCCTCATGCAAGGTGGCACCCAAATATTTAAATTTATGTACCAACTCCAGGGGTTCGTGGTCCATGGTTATGGAGGCATCGTTGACCCTCTCGCTACTGACCATGACATTGGCCGTCTATTTTCTGGATAAGCCTTGAAAGTCTGAAAAGAAGAAAAAATTATAAACTTCAGATTACAAACGCCGCTAAACATTTACAAACGTGTGCTTGTACTAGTATGCAAAGACTGAGTGAGAGAGGGAGGAGCTAGTAATATTAAAAAATCAGATAATTGTCTCAGTGAAAAAATGTGACCATCTTGTGTACAATTCAAATCCTCAGAATTCAAAGCTCGTGTTCATTCCCTTGACATTACAATTAAGAGATTGCCACAGCACATAAATTTTAATTTCACTTCTTACAGCATTGAATTTTCAGAGTAACTGTTCAAATTTATAACACACAAAAACATGCATTTCATGAATCAATGACTTGGTAATGTCTATGATGAGAGGATAATTATTGTACAGTGAACCTCGAATTCAACGAACTCAGACCCAACGAGACCTCGGGCTCAACAAGGGACACACGAAGCCCCGGTTTATTTTTCTCTTTGGCTCTATTAAAAACGTTTGATCCAACAAGTATCAAGTTTTCAAACCTCGATCTAACGAGGGAAGCAAAACCAATCCTTGGCCCTAGTACACTAGTAAAATTACATCAAACTGCAAAGTCTTTAATAGACTTTAAGCGATTCAACACTCGCAAATTTATACTAAGCCTTTGTCTATGTTGCGATGCTTGGACAGTATGCTTGAAAACACCAAGATGCCTTCTACTTCAGCTGTTTCTATAGTGCTTAACAACAAGAAACAAAAGTGTCTTTGGTTTGTGACAGAACTTCAGATTATTGACGGAGATGAAGTAAGAAATAAAAGCAAGGCAGACATTTACTACGAATACAGCTTTGCCTCAAGTAGAATCTACACCATCAGGCAAACGGCTGAGAGTTCCAAGAAACAGACCACAATTGGCTCTTTTCTCTTCGCTTAAATTAACAGGTATGACAGAGAGAGAAATAAAGCAAAATAGGAAGACATAATAGAGTGGAGCGCAAGAGAGATACAAACTGATGAAGGGAGAGAGAGACTGAGTAAGAGAGAGAGACAGAGAGAGACAGACAGAGACACAGAGAGAGACAGACAGAGACACAGAGAGAGACACACACATTATAATTATATACCTATCAATAAAACAAAACCAAAAAAACCCCGCCAAAGTATGTCAGTTCACTGTCACCCAAGGGACGTTTGGCCATCAATCAAGGGGCACAATAGTTCTAAAGTTTTGTGTCCAAAGCTTTTTTTTCTCTTGAAGCTTTCACTGATTTACAAACATGTACTATCATGTTCTGCTCTACCATAGGGCCTGCAATACATTTTTAAAACATTTATGAACAGCCTTGTATCCAACGGCACCTCGAGTTCAACGAGAATATAATGCCAGGCCCTACTATGTTGTTATATATAGTGGAGCGCAAGAGAGATACAAACTGATGAAGGGAGAGAGAGACTGTGCATGGTGAGTTATTGTGCATTGTCACACATTAAAAAGTTTTTAACAATTTTTTTGTGATTAGCCATAATTCTTTGTATTTTGGCCTTTTCATAAACAAAGTACATGTACACCTTGACCCTAATCCAATGGAGTTGGGTGATGTTTTCTAGATATGAAAAACATTAAAAACTGCTTTCAATTTTTGTTTACAACTTAAGTTTCTCAATCTGACTCAATAAGTTGAATAAGTTCGGTGTGAGACATAAAATACAAAGCCCTTACCATCTGAGAAACCTCGTGATTGTCTGCCAGCATGACTTTTGTAAGGCGATAAACAAATTGACCACTTGAAGGGCATTTCATTGATGCAGCTCTGACCATCACAGGACATCCACACTTGATTGTCCTGGAAAAGAATGAAAGCAAGAAGCAATTGTTATTAGATGTGTTTTATTTATCTATAAAATCATTTTCAGCACCTTTACACAGAAGGTATATAGGCTATAATTACCGGGTATTAAAAATGATCAAATCACATAAGCTTCAACATATAATACCATCATGACCACAGTCGTTATTGATTGTCAGTGGTCGTCTTGGGAAGGTAATTGGGCAGGACTGCAATTAAAAAATTTAGGGCAATCAATGTATACCAACATTGGACAGTGGGTTACATCCCATTCCGACAATTGTCCGTTTTTGCTATGCGATTTTTATTCAATTTGATCAACATCTACGAACCGACCTATTTAGGAATAATCATATGCCGCGACTTGTCATATGGAAGCATTTTTTTTCCTTTTAGACACACATTTTGCTAGCGCAGTGAATTTTTTTCACTTAAATGTTGCTTTATCATTAGCATTTTCACCAATGGAACCTAGAGTAACCATTGCTTTCCACTCATCAATTGAAAATTCTATATTTAAAATTTGTTCAAATTGATAAACTTGATCAGCGGCCATGGGAAGATAACCTAGATTAACATGAAAAAAGCTATTTTCAAGACATTGCGATCCATGGAAAATTCTCAGTCTGCTATTCTAGTTTTTTTGCTGTAAGGAAACTTCCTGTTGGCCCAGTTGGGGAATATCGCCAAGTTCAATTTTTTTTTGCCTTGTAAACATTGGGTCTAGATGTTGCTATAAAGAACTGGCAAATATTTCAATAGTTATAACCTTATTGTGCTGTGACCTAAGAAAAAGTTTTTAAGTTGCTTTGTTTCATTATTTCCTCTTGAGACCAATTAATGTCGTAAGTTACAGTTTTACACTTACTACTTGTTTCGAGTATTGACAGTGTGCAGGAAATTGACTATATTATATATAAAAAGATCATCTGGGAAATTTCCAGTCCCCTTAGGAGCTACTACTAGTACTCGAAGCACTCAGTTGGCGACTATGAAACCTTAGCCCTGAATCAATGTATAATTTAATTTTAAAAAAAGCCTACCCTTGATTGGCTCTAACTCCTTTGCTGGAACTCTGTTTTGCGCTGCCACCTTGCTTGCAAACAAATGTGGCATACTCGTACAATCCATCAATGTAGCGTGACTGAAATTGAAAACAAAGGGTAAAAAACTTAAGATAAAATTGAAAATATGAAAAAAAATAAACACTTACTGACTTAGGATAGACCTTGAGCTGTTGGTTGGCAAGAAGCGTGGAGAGGCTCTCTTTGAGAGGCATAGTGGCGACATGGCATTATAACTATAAGCTAGGATTTTGAGGGTTCAAATTTAATCAAATTATACAACCAAAGGCAAGCTTTTAATACAAGACTACTTTATAGTCCTGAAATTTTAGTTATATACCTTAAACCTCTTGTAGAATGATAGATCTGCAATTTAAGTTTAATGACAGATCTAATCAAGATTTTAATCATTTGGCCTTGACAAAATGAACTTGAACTTTGAAGGCAAAGAATCGCAAACTTTGAGAGGCCCTAATTAAAATAGCAATCATTCTAAGTGATTCTTAACGTGTGTGGATTTCAATCAAGCTCTGCTCCTGTTGACACCAGCTTAAGAGCACTTGGACGAGACTTGTGTTGGCTATAGAATCTAATAACATGCAGCCAAATTAACAGACATACTTTCAAGATTGTACATCTAGCAACCTAGGCTCAAGTCAAAGTTGGGGCCATGACCAGACAAGAGGGATCTGTAACAATACCGGTCAAACCATCCGCTACCACACGTCAAAGCTGATGGTCAATGTTTATGAAGGATGTCTAGGGGGGCATCTACTACAACAACAAGGCCTTTTAGATGCAAGAAAACATCCATCAAGCCTTTAAGGCCTTATTAAGGCAGCTCTAGGCTTAAATCTAGATCTAGTGGTGAATCAGTCTAAATTTAACAACCTCTATCTAGATCCTAGATATCTAGTTATACAGTGTTGAGTGTAATTAAAAGGATCTTACCTTTCTGCAATTGTCTTTGACGAATAATGTATGGTGTTTGTGACAATAGTTCTTTTATAGAAGTTTCGGGGGCCTAGATAGCTCAGTTGGTAGAGGCCTCGCCCCGTGGCCCAGAGGTCGCGGGTTCGAGCCTCAGCCGAGCACAGTCCGGGCCCCTACTGTTTGGGTCGGTGTCAGTCACAGAGATCTATTAATAGCACTAGAGAGGGCAGTGACGTCACACGATGTCCCAACTTGAAGCCGACTGAGAGGACAAAAAGGGGGGCAAGGCTAGGCTGGCTAGCCGGCGGCACTCATTATCAGCCAGACTTGCTCTCTGTCAGTCTCAGCTGATCTATTAAAGCTCTAAAACCAACACATTCAAGGTGGTATCGACCTGCTTTAGTTTTTTTTTAACGACTGTTAATAATGTCATTGTTGTTATTGTAATTATTATTATTATCATTATTATTATTATCATTATTTTTATTATTACTATTATTATTTTTAGTATTGTAATTTTAATTAGCACTAGTAGAAACAGATGTGTTAGTAATTGTTGTAGGGCTAGTAGTAGAATTAGCAGCAGAAGCAGCAGTAACAAGAAGCGCCAGCAGTAATAGGCCCAGACTTATTAGAAGTAACAGCATCAGAAGCACTAGTAGTATTAGACTAGTAGTAGTGGAATTAGTAGTAGTTCTACTAGTAGCAGCAGTAATAGTAGTAATAGTAGTTGTAATAGTAGTAGTTGGTGATGGTGGTGGTGGTGGTGGTGGTGATGCTGGTGATGGTTGTAGTATTGGAAGTAGTAGTAGTAGTAGTAGTAGTAGTAATAGTAGTAGTAGTAGTAGTAGTAGTAGTAGTAGTAGTAGTAGTGGTTGTGGTGGTAGTAGTAAAACTAGTAGAAGTAGTAGTAGTAGTTGTAGTAGTAGTAGTAGAGCAGCATTAGTGGCTGCGGTGGTGGTAGTATAACTAGTAGAAGTAGTAGTAGTAGTTGTAGTAGTAGTATAGTAGTAGTAGTAGTAGTAGTAGTAGTAGTAGTAGTAGTAGTAGTAGTAGTAGTAGTAGTAGTAGTAGTAGCAGAAGCAGCAGTGGCAGCAGCAGTGGTAGCCGTAGTAATACTAGTAGTAGTCATAGTAGTAGAAGTAGTAGTATCTGTTGTAGCTGTTGTAGTAATAGTAGTAGTAGTGTAGTAGCAGCAGAAGCAGCAACAATAGTAGCAGTTGTACTAGAAGTAGTAGTAGTAGCATCAGCAGCAGCAGTAGTGGAAGTAATAGTAGTTGTTGTAGTACAGTAGTAGTAGTAGTAGTAGTAGTAGTAGTAGTAGTAGTAGTAGTAGTAGTAGTAGTAATGGTAGTAGTAAGAGAGCCTCAAGAAAGAAAGCAACAACAAAAGGGTTCAAATTTGGCAGTAGAAGGCCACAGTTAGAAAAAAAAAAACCATGGATGGTGAAAAAAAGATATTATAGCTATTATGACTTGTTTTGTCAATATTTTTAGAGCTAAAATATATATCTTCCTTTCA